>MU196094.1:0-13295 GCA_016904865.1 Pissodes strobi
GATGCCGCCGCAAGATGAGTAGCTGGTTATTGAATAAGCTGTGCTGACACATCTGTATTTTATGTCAAATCAAAAAGGTTGAAATTTATTTCAGGATGGTTTAATATGCTTTTTTTAAAGTTATAGTTAATTATCTAAATGTAGTTTAATTTGTCAGAATAATAAATATTTTAATTTAAATGATTGATGAATTAGCACTATCATGTATCATTATTTAATGCTAGAATGTTAGAATAAATAATTTAGATCTGCAAAGTCAGTTTTTTTGTTGATTGAATTAGGTTGAAGTGATATTTCTACCATTTCTAAAAATAATCTTTTATTGTTATTAGTTTCTTTACATAAAATATTTGTATTTTTATAATTAAATTCATGTTTCAAATCTACGCTATGTTGTGCTAAAGCACATGTTTTTTTATTAAGCCTGCAATCACTTTTATGAGAATTCTTGAAGTGTGACCTATGTAAATTCCTTCACAGTTCTTGCAGGGTATACTATAAACTACATCTGACATTTTTAAATTTTCATCTTTATCTTTAACTCTACTAAATAGTTGTCTTATGGTTTTGACTTGTTTATATGCTATTTTGATTGTTTTTGAGAACTAAAAATCTTTATAATTTTACTGCTCGTTTTATTGTTAATATTTTTAATATTTGGTAGGGAAAAATAAAAAAAAATTGTTTTGTGTTACGAAACCTGAAATATCTTGAGTAATGTTGTTATTTAGTTGTTCATGTGTGTTAATTTTTATAGTGCTATAGATTAGTTTATTTAAAAAATATTTTGGATAAGAGTTATTTAAAAGGATATCCCGTAGTTTATTTAAATTTTGAATTTTGATGCGTGTTTTTAGTGTGAATTTTAGTGAAAGTTTAGTGAATTGAATGTGTTTATTATAGCCATTGAAAATTTGTATGATTTCATTCAAACTATTTTCAGGAAATGAAAATTAAATCTTACAAATTTTCAATGGCTATAATAAACACATTCAATTCACAGTAGAAGAAGAATATTATAAAAGCGTACCTTTGTATTTGCAAATTTGTTTTCAAACTATAGCAATTAGATGCTAAAGTTGTTCTTTCGTTTTTTTTTTTGACGAGCAGATTATTTCGATGTAAAAGTATCGTAACTTTTAAAATACCGACAACAATAAATACTTTTAAAAACCGACCACAATAAATTTTTAAAATCAATAAAGTGAGCTTAACCGAAATATAGAATAATATATCGAGAATTCTATTTAAAAAATATAGGTTTTATAAAAAATAAATTAAATGTTACTTTATTTAAATTTGTGTATTTTTAGATAAAATAAGATAGTATAAAAAAAACAACATAATTTCCTATTGTCACGTTTTACCCATGCAAAATAGGAAATAAAGCATCATTGCACTCTGAGAAACAGATAATACTGGGGCGAATTCCCTTCACAACTATATCTAAAATATTAGACAAACCACCTAATCTAATATGCTACGAGTTAGTGTTCTAAATTTTTTAATCAGTCCTTCATAAAGAAGTTCTAGTGCTCATGTATTTTGCAAAATGTAATATTCCAATTTTAAACAAAAAACGCACATTAATATCAATCAAGAAAAGTCCACAAGCATTAATTTTGTTAAATTTAGAGTGCATTTGCCGTTTTGCAAATTCTGAAATGACGCCGTAATAACACCAAGAACAAAAGTTCAAAAATAAATTAAAAATAGCCTCTATCCAGGTTTTTTGGCTTGACGTGATTTCACGACAAGATATTATATCTGGTCAGCTTTATCCGAGAACTTAGTAGTTTCATTATACTAATGGTCTGCCGCATTGGGGCCAATTTGGTTTAATTGATGATAATTTCAGGTACCTACACAATTCTCAATAATTCAATAAAGATGAGTAAAAGCACAGAACAATTGAGAATGAAAACTATTTTCTTGAACTTCATGGGGCAATGTGTCTGAGGAAACCAAACAGTATTAGGAAGATTGTAATATGCAAAACATTTCATTCTAACTTAAAAAGCTTAAATTCTCTGGATGCAGCTTCATGTAAAGTGTGTTCCTACAGAGATTTAATGTAATTTAAGACTTAACTTAATTTCATTTAAAATACTAGAAAAAAAAACCGTAGGGCATTCATACAGCTGGCATAATTTAAGAATTAATTTAAAACATGGTTAATTTGTATCTTCATAAATTAAATTAAGTGAAAATCGGTTTGCGTGCGGTTTGTATAAGTAACAACTAATTGAATCAAATCACAATAATAATAACATAGCCTTTGTTCTATCGGTCATGTTTTGGAATTCTGTTAATTTTGTAACTGATTGTTTTTCATTATTTTCATTATGTTTTGGCCTGGTAAGTACCTATCATCACCAACAGTTACAAAGATAGTGTTGTAGTGCAAAGCGCATTCGCCAGCAAACGTTGCTTCACTGGTAAAAAATTAAATCTTAAGCTATGTTATTTCTTTCTTAGAACGCCACTAAATTAAATTAAATATCTGTATTAATTTGTTTAGAACGTGTAATGGAATATCTCAGATATTGAATAAAGGAAAAAATATCTAATTTCCATACTATTCTTAGTCAATAACTTGAAACTTACCTGGCTGTTTTGTACCCCCTCAGCAAAGGCAATTAAAGCTAGTCTGTCAGGATGTTGCAGAAGGACAGCATGATCATTAACGACATCCGGAGCGTGTCTTGCTGCCCCAGCGGTAGAGGTGGGAACTGATACAGTCCTCGCCAGGACCTTTCTCTTTTTACAAGCTACCACCAGACAAGCCATAAGCAAGATGCCCAATACACCAGCACCGGTAGCACTGGATATCAAAATAGCATTTATATTGTTCAGCTCAACTGAAAAGAAAACGTTAATTTATACCATCATGATAAAACCAATAAGTCACTGTCGACTGCTATGATATTCGCAGATATGGTGGACAGTTATTAAAATTAGACATTTTCGTCGTTTGTGTGAAATAAGAAGATTATTATTCGGTTGCAGAAACAGCAATGAAATGTGCTTATCATCTGAGGTGATCAGTATAGATTCTAAAACATAATTACATTTGAAATAATAATTTAATAAATGCGGCATCTGTGAAAAGTGCCAATATCGACACCGATGCTTCTTGTTGCCAAACTAATCGTATAAAACGATGAATGATTCTGTGAGGGGACGTTTTAATGTAAATGCCGATCTAGCAGAAACCTTTCTTCTCTGCAAAACCTGTCTACAATGAGATATTGTGTTAAGGCCCGCTAAAAAACAAAAACTTAGTGACGTCTGAGAGAACAGAATTGGATCTGTAGTTGATACGGTCAATGGAAAGAGTGATTTATGAAAAATGCCTAAGAATATTTTGTCAATTATTCCAAAAACTGTTCATTTTCAAGACACAGTTTAAATTAGAAAGTTTTATATTTTCTTCCGCTCTACAATATGGTGCCTTCGAATTTCATCTCTGGCTGCTCCAAATATACTCCAACTGAAGGTAAAGGACTGAAAATGATATACTTGTTACGAATAATAGTCATAAGGAAGGACGTCGAGGATCGAGACAAGGAAGGACGTCGACGATCGAGAGAAGATACTGATGAAGATAGCGTGCATTGCGAATCTAGGAGCAATCGTAAGATTGAAGTCCAAACATGCAAGCGACTAAAAGCCAAACAGCGTCCTCATTCGAGAATGCGTTTTTGCAGAAACCAAGAATCCGAATTAATGGCGATGAACATTGTTATTGGGGAAAAAGTGTAATCTATATATCATATATGTCCTACTCCAACACATGATATTAGCAACAGGAAATCTTGTGAGGATAGAAGTTCGTCGAGGTAGTTTTGCGTTTCTAGGCTGCGCTGTGCAAGATTTGCGGGAACGCTTGCTAGTCGTGGTTTAGAGGAGTTTTTCTCTCATGCCTGAAATTAGCAATAGTATTCCCCTTGCATAAGGTTGTCGATCAGGAGGCAGCGACAGCAGTGTTTTACAATTGTACTGCTTTTGAAACTTCAAGGATATGGCTTCAGGGGCTTTAGTCTGCCTTGGCACTTATCTTGAGGGGTCAGCGAATGGTTTTATCCAGTGACGAGTCGTCAGCCTTAAAGATTAACTGCAAAGTTCCGCAGGGATCTGTCGTGGGACCGCTTCTCTCTTTATCCGTTTTCAAAAGTGTCAAATGAATTTACTCTATTCGCCGACGACACTCCCAGAGGTGGTGCCAAAGAACCGTACGATGGATCGTAATTTCTAGTTATCAATTAAAAGCATTTATGCTACTAGAAATTGCCATCCCATGTACCCATAGTTGGTTGGAAAAAGGTTCTATCAAGACTGCCGAGCAGCTTAGGATGTTGACAAGTTATCTAAAAAGTTACTGATTGAGAGTTTGTTATAGTTAGAGCGAGTACTAGGACGGCAGGCTTGTGCAGCAGCCTCTTTCAGCGTTTTGGAAAGATTTTTCTTTGTTTTGTATTTGTTTTTACTTGGATATTTATGTTTTTTCTTGCAATATGTTTCAGTATTCATATTTGTATTATTGAATTGTTTCTAATTTCTAAATTTGTAGTTTTTAGAATCCTTTGTCTTTTGGTAATAAAGTATTTTTTGACTTTAATATTTTATTCCATACCTTGTCATACCGGTTATTTACAAGTTGAATTACCTTCGGGCTATTTTTAAAATAACTTTTCGCTTTTTATCATATCTAATAATATACATACTAGCTCTCTTTTAAACTAAGGCTTGCCTAATAATCCATCAATGTAGATATCCTAAGATATAATATATTCAAGGGTTCAATCAGTCTGACTATCTAATTTGGCTACGTATACATAAGAAGGAACTTTTAATTTATTTACCGAAATAGTGATCTTTGGTTCTAATACAGGTAGGCCAGAATTCCGTGGGTTTCCAGCAGCCATTCCGCTGACAGATTATGTCCGCACTTCCATCTAGTTCGTATCCTTTGAGACACTCGTAGGTAATGTGTGCATTGATCGGAAAGAAAGAAATACCCTCGGAATCGTAGCGAGTCTCAAAATTCCGATTAATAGCCATCGTATAGGATATTGCTGGTGGAGCTCTACACATATGAGCCTCAACTAAAACGAAATAATAAATATTATTAGTCAGATTGACAAGGAAAGTGGTTATTTATTCTAAATATATGTTCATTCACCCCAACTATTGTATACGCAAACAGGCATACAAAAAATATAAACCATAAAGACGGATCTTAAATAAATACCAGAAAAGATATGGTATGGAGCAGTGGTCGCCAACTTTTTCAAAGTATTGAGCTATATTGATAATTTTTGGAATGAACAGTGAGCTACCTAGTCGTAAGCAATGTAAGCCAACCTAAATGAAATAATGCAGAGTTGTATTCGACATACATGTATTTATTTTACTATTTAATTAATAAATACTCATAATAAACTAATAACAGAATAAGTAATAATACTAATACATAATAGATAACTACATGCATACCTACAATCGTAGGTGTTTGTATTTGGGTTGTTGGGAGTTGATTCCCTTAAGTTTAAGTTTAGTTTTAGTTTTTTTTGTCCTTTATCTTAGAGTTTCCGATTGAGGTCGGTACTGTCCATGGTAGTGTGTCCTGATTTCGGTACTTACTATTTTAGAGTTTTGCCTTTGCTTTTTTGGCGTTATCGTCGGAAAACTTTGGGAAGTTTCCCTCCTTTCGAAGGAGAGGGGGTGTTGTCACGTTCAGATTTTGGCAGTTCGAGTCATTATTAAGTTTTGAAGCACCCTCGTAGCTATTTCGTCCAGCATTTAGCTTTCGGACGGATTCGTTGCGCGAGTCTCGGCTTGGTACGGCCCGACCGGATGGTTGGGGGAGACACGAGTTTTGCGGAAGAAAGGACACGTCTTCTTTTTTGACTAGAGAAATGGTTCCGTAAGTCGGCCGTAGTTTTATCTCTCGCCGAAGGCGGATTTTGGTCGATTTACGGGGAAGTATTTCCGTTTTGGTTCTGAGAACCTGCTAGTGAGATACGTATAGTGTTCGTTCTTCGATGTTTTATTAGCTGCTTCCACTTGGTCAACCCAGCCATTGTACGTCATGTGTTTTGTTGTTATTGATTCGAGTGCCCTTTTAGTAAGGTAAGAATTCCGTATTATTAGCCTATATTTCGCGGTTTCGTGGATCTAGTATTATCATTCACTATTGCATTATTCTTTTGATTATTAATTGCTGGTTCAAATGTTTAAATTTAAAGATTTCATTGCGTTGAATTAATTTTTTTGGTATAGTTAAATTGACATGAGAATATCACCGGCTTTGGAATGTGAAAACGAACGAGTTTTGTTGATCCGGGCTCGCTATCGGGTTTTTATGTACCACTGAACTACGCGTTTTTATGTTGTTTCCGAACTTTTTGCGTTGTCGATTTTCGGCGATATTAAGGGCTCATTTCACTGAACTAATCTGGGCGTATTGTTTTATAATCAGGGCCATTATTTCGCATTTCGGATTTCAATTTTATGTATATTCTTTGAGAAATTTAAGAAAAATACGCGATTTGTTCTATTTTTCATTATTATACCGAGTTTGGGACCAGTACCGTGGCAATTACTGGGCTTTTCTCAATTTTAATATTTGTTTTTTTTTTCAAACGACATCTAGTCATTCGTGTTAGATGCGTTAGATTTTGATTTTGACACTAATCAGGGAATTGGGTCGATTTAATTAGGTAGTAATTCATGCATACCTTTTTAATTGTATTAAGGGAGGCTACTGCAGCTATTTTTGAGAGTGCATATGTTAGCGCTCATTTGACCATAGTTTCGCCTTATTGACTTTAGAGCTCGAGTCATTAAATGAATTTCGATTAAATAATTAGATAGCAAATACCTTAAATTACAGTTAATTAATTAGATAGTTAGCAAATTGGAGGTTAGGCATGCTAACCTGTTAACTTGATCTAGTTAAGATAATTTGCGATTTTTCGTCTGATATTTTTAATTATACTAGTTTTTTTGCAAGCTCGGTAAGAGCTATTTATTTATTGATTTTTGTGGTAGTGAATAATAAAATTACGTTTTTTTTTTTATTAGGCCAGCTATCTGCCTTGTTCATACCGTATGACTTGCATTTAAGCTCATTTTCGTGCCTTTGTTTATCATTTAGATTGGAATTCATTTATCCGTATGGTGAATTTCATTTGCTTTCGTTGGGACCTGTAAAGTTTTATAATCCCTCCCTCTTTGGGAATTTGTATTTAAGCCTGATTAATAATTGGTAGTTTTTACTTGGCGGATTCAATCATTTGTTTTTTTTTTATTTGTAGGTGTATGAAATAAAGTGTACGATTTGTTTTTACTTGCGGTGTTTCATTTGGCTTGACAGTAGTTGAGTATATCGATTTTTTTCTTTTTCCAGCTGAGTTATTTTTTTTTTGTCTTACCGGCGGAGTTTCACGGACGAGGGTTGTGTAGCAAGTTCCGGGAACATCACGGGGACTTCCACTTCGGTCCGTTTCGAAGTTGGTGGCGCCCAAACGAACTAAAGTGTGGCAAACTTATTTGGAACAGCGACGGTTGAGGAGCGAAGAGAGGAAAAATGACTTGCAGCCAATCGCCTTGATGCACTTTGTCACGAGGACGAGGGGAACTTGACGCACCTGTTGCCGGATGTATCGGGCAAATAGATATAAATGTCGCAAATTTATTTAAATTGATAATGTGTAAAATAGATTATGAATTAAAGTTGAAGTAATAGTAAAGCTCCAGTTTGGATATCACTTTTTATTTTCAATGAGTTAATGAGTATATCTAAATAATAGGTATAAATATCAATTCTCAAAAAAATATTACAGTTACTCGACAACATCGCCAATTTTTTGTCCGCATTCTTTCCGCTGTTCCAGTTATACTTGTCACACTTTACACGTCGGAGCCGCGGCAATTGCCCGCTCGCCTATCAGCTTGCTGCAGGACTTTGCGCTTTGGTCCCGCCCATTGTGCATCAAGTAGAGGAGACCGGGTCGAATTCGGTAGGTGATTTATTCTAATTCTTGGTGGAACTCATCATAGCTCCACAAGCTTTGAACATCTCTTAATTTAATTTAATTTTTAATTAACTTTTTTTTTAATTATATAAAAAAAAGGATTTCCTTTTCGAAAGAAAAGTGCGTGGCAGGTTTGCCGAAATTCTATGGGTGCTTGAAAATGCCGCCAGATTCAATTTGGAATAAAATCCTTTTATGCTGTCATTTTGAAAAATAATGGCAACTTGTGACACATCGTTGACAAGGGAATTTCAAGCTTTATGCAAATATGTATACAAAATATACCGGGTCTTTACTAAATTTCTTGCCTTTACAATTGTTTTTAAAGCATAATCTAAGTTTGGTCGAACTATTTCTTGAATCCAAATTTCAAATATCTTCTACGAAAAACTATTGAATGGAGCTTTGTAATTTCGTTACCGCCCGGCATCAACAGCACAGGTATTACATCTTAAACATTACTGAAACTAAGTATACTCACCGCATTGCGGATAACGACCAATCCATTTCCCGTGCTTGCAATAAAATTTTGAGGTTTGGCATGGAGCCAAAATATTTTGGTAATTAGCTTGACAACCGACTTCCACTATGTCAGTAGAAATAGAACTAATTTCAACTCTTGCATGAATTTTAGGATCTAATAGTGGCCTGCCACTGCATTCATTAGTCGGGAAGAAATCTACAACCAAGAAAAACAATTATCAATTTCTATGTTTATTAAATAATATGATGGCATCAAAATGTTAAACCATATATTGGAACAGATATTTATTTAAAAACTTTTGTAAAACCCCCATAATAAAAAGTTTACTAAGGGAGTCTATTCAATTTGAGTAGTCCAGAAATTCATTGGCAGGATTTCTACAAAGGGCGAGGCACAAGTCTTATGAGAAATGGCTTTCGGTGAAAATATTAATAATATAGCTAATATAGCTCCTGAAGTCCTGATCAAATTTTTGTGAAATGTTGAGATACAGAGTGTGAAAATGTTAAGAGTGATTACCTTGATATTTAAACTTATGTTTTTGACTCATCTGCGCTAAAATCTACCTATAAAATAACTTCGTTCTCGCATATTCCATATATGTAGAAATATATAGAGAATGATACAATGCAAATATATCATTCTTCTGAAACTTTGACTTGAAAAAAAAAAAACTCTGTAACTGTACCCGATAAAACTTTTAATCAAAGTTTCACAGACTACAACATATAAAAAAAAAATTGCCATAAGATTTTTGCCTCGTTCTTTGATTTAATTTAAAGTTCAAAGATATGGTCTCGGCTCGCGACCATCTATTATGTTTTTGTGCTACCCTATACAACTCAGATCTATTAGTTGTAAAGTTTTAAGAGTAGTATACTGTGTTTAGTGTGTTTATTTGTATAACACTGTTAAGGAATAAAGAGAGTGATATTTCAAAATAGTAAAAGTTGTGATTTGGCAGGACTCACGGGAAAAACGTAACAATATCAATGTTTTCTGGAATCCGTTCTGATTTTCTTTAATTTCTAACTAATAATAGATGTGTTTCTACTTATTCAGAAAAAGCTTATTTAATTAATTCCATGAATTCATATTTAGCTTAATATGGATTTCACAATACAGTAAAGAATAAATAAATTTTTCCCAGGACAATGCGTAACTAAATCTCCATATCCTTCCGCAATCTTTTAGACTTACATCCAACATTGTTCTAAATCACAAGTATTTTTAGCTTGAACCCTGAAATTTTCATACAATTCGCACAATGCTTTCGCTTTGATATTTTTCTGAGTACAAATATTAATACTCAACTGACGGCACAGAAATTCCCCTTAGACTTAATATTAATACAACTATTTCAACCTTGTATAATATGTTTATCTCACAAAAAGGTTATCCGATTGTGGGAATCTTCTTTGGATTGAAACATTTATGTCGTAAAGGGCATTATCTGACTTTGATAATTTTTAATCCTATTTTGGGTTTTCCTCAAATATTTTACTGACACCCAACGTGCACAAACAAAAATGATACCTATTTACCTAAGCAAAGTGACAGAATATAAATAATTGTGCAAACCACCAAAAAACCGGGACTATGTTAGAGTTTCTATTTCTAAGTCGCAACTATTTTTGACTTGAACTATAAACTTTCTACGATTCGAACTTCTTCAGATTTCTGCACATTTTATAGGCATGTTTTAGTGTTTTGAAAATTTTCACTTTGATATTTTGCTAAGCATAAATATTAATATTCAACTGAACGTTCCTTAGACTTAATATTAATACGGCTATTTCAACGTATCCTGAGACCCTGGTCGTTTACCTCACAAATAGAGCATCCGATTATGGGAATCTTCTTTGGATTGAAACATTTATCGCGTAAAGCCGATTATCTGACTAAGATCTTTTTGAATTCTATGAATATACAAGAGACACTGTTAGATAAAGAGAAAAATCTTATTTCAGGACCAGTGGCACCAGTTGGGAGGGCGGCCAAGAAAGAATATAGGTAAAAAAATACTTATTTTGGGTTTTCCTCAACTATTTTACTTAAACTCTTCGTGCACCAAAATAAATCAATAACCTAAGCAAAGTGATAAAAAAATAAATTATTGAACAAACTACCAACAAGCGAACTTAAGTTAGACTTGACAGCTGACCGTATTCATTAAGTGTCATATTTTCGACCTCGTTTCGATTGTTAAAAACTGTTGATCCGCTCTGGATTATTCCCCAATGGATGTCACAAACGGTAAAACTTTTTGGAGAGTCACACGTAACCCCTAATTCATCTATACCTAAAGACAAATTTTAATTAGACTTTTATGAAATTATTCATTTACAAAATACTAACGGGTCATGATATACGTATTATCCGAATATCCGTTAAAAAATATTTAGCCTTGCTGCATCTACGATCACCTAGGGATTATGTTACTTTGCTTATTCAGCATTCATGACCATAGTAAACTGCACATTTGTATTTTCTGTATTTAAGCCCAGTGGCGAAGCGTAGGAGTAGACAAGGTAGACACTGTCTACCCAAAAATTGTCTACCGTTTATTTGACATTAATTTATTTGGTCAAATTGTACTAGCTGTTTAACTAACATTTTAAAAAAATCGTAATAGGTACACAACACACCACCGACTTGCTCTCCTTATATGTCTATGAATCTCCAAACGAAATAAAAACCGCCTAATTACAATTCACAGACCCCAGGAAGACATTACGAGATTTGTCTTCTGCACTAATCCAAAAACGCATCAAGCAGGCGACAGGCTGCGAGTCAGAGGTCTCGGCGTTCAGCGTACGTCCGCGATTTTCTCGGGATCGAAAGACATTACACGCTTTGTCTATCGTAGTTGACTAGCTATTTTTATTATGCTGCTGCGGGATATCGTTTACGGGAACGTTTGATATGGTCGGCTGCAGTACTTCAGTTTTGTTTTGTTTCATGACTGCTGTAAGCTATGTACATGTTTTTATCTAACATTTATGTATGTTACTTTTATATGTTAATATGTATTTTTTACCCTCTCTATATTTACTAGCACAGAATGTTACCATTTTATTGAAGTGAAACTTCTTTAGCGAGGGTAGTCAGAAAAAGTGAAAGATGAAACGGTTATCAAAGTGAAACGCCCTTTTTTAATTAAGCATGTTCCAGTAAAACTAGAGGGTTGAAATTTTCAGGACATGTAGCCGGGGTAAAATGAAGTTTCTGGACGAAAACTGGACCCCCTAAAACTAATATAATTAATTTCGGGAGAATGGAAAGAGCTACAGGGTCGAAATTTTTATGGTAGGCGCGCCTCATAGGGGGCTACCTTTGACCACATGGAAACGGGGCTCTAATTTAAGGGGAGATTTTGGGGAAAAACCGTTTTTGCCGATATCTCTGCAACGAAGCCTCGGATCGAAAATCTGACAAGCGATGACCCTGTGTTACCGAGTCAACAAATAAAAAGTTGAAAAAAAGGAAAAAAAAATGTCGACACCGACCGAGGCAAAAATTGAGAAAAAAAAGCTTTAAAAAACTCAATTTGTAATATCTTTTTCAGAAGTTTCACTTCAGTTGTGTGCTTATAAAGGTGAGGGACATATTTTTTTTTTTATCTTAATTAGTATATATCATTGTTTTATTTCATAAGGTTTATGAAATGGAGAAATAATAGTTGATAAGCATTTTTTGACATTAACAACGATTTTTATTATCTTTGTCTACCCGAACAAAAAATTCACGCTTCGCCACTGTTTAAGCCACTTTCTAATACTTTTCTAAATATCATGATCTAACTAATAGCGGGTTACTGCATCATGCGTATCTATGGAATCTCTGAAATTGTATTAGCGTTTTTTCTAAAGGTCAAACTGTTTTATCACTATAAATCGAATCAAGGACATCCAAGGTCAAGGGCACTTTCAACACGCTCACAATGATATGTAATGCCAAGCGTATCAAAGGGTTAAAGGCATACCCTGGTCAAGAGCGCCTTCAACAAAGTGATAATATCATCATCAAATACATAAAAGTTTAACATTATCACATGGTCAAGAGAAGGAAGCTTAAGTCAAATGATATTATAAAAAGTGGGGGGGGGGGGGTGCTAATCAATCTGCAATCACTCATTACTATCGCAAGTTTATTTTTGTTAAAGTGAAGTTATCCATAAAAGCCCAGCCATAAAATGACGTGAAAACGCAAAACCTACTAGTTAATTCAAGGCCGGAAATTTGTATTATGTACCGAAAATTAATATGATTTTAATAGATTTCAGAGTGTGATATTTCCTAGGAGCAGAGAAATGTTTTTGTGAGTGCCAGCGATGGAAAATGAAGTTCCATACCGCCAGGGGTGATCGAAATTAATGGAAAATGTGAATATGTTGTAATTTGTCAAGAAACTCATCAAAATTGAAAGAGGTCTGGTAATAGCCAAGATGAAGTGCACTGATGAAATTTAGTAGGGTGATTAGGTATACTATGGGGAATCCTTCAGTGGTAATATAGTTGATTGCCACCCTATCAGAAAAGTCAGAAAAAATTAAAGATTGTCTATATCTCGCAAAATTGCCAAGACGTATTTTATTTCAGAGTGGTGTGGACACTAGCCAAGTTGATATGCGTTGATGAAATTTTGCAGAGTGATTGGGTATATTATGGGGAATCCTTCGGTGGTAATATAGTTGTTTGCCACTCCATCACAAAAGTCAGAAAAAAATTAAAGAATGTCTATATCTCGCATAATTTCCAGGACGTATT
>JAEQML010075643.1:0-13742 GCA_016904865.1 Pissodes strobi
AGGTGCTCAGCATCTCACCATTACCTGCATCTGGACTGTGAATAGGATCCTCTGTATCCCGAGCATCTATTTCTGTTACTGGACTAGAAATTTCATTAGCCGGAGAAGATGCTTCATTTGAAACCAAATAATCTGGATCATCATCACTGCCAAAAGGCTCATTTTCGCTCTCTGTTTTGCCAACAGCTTCGTCAATTGATGAAGGCTTCGTCAATTGATGGAATTGACGAAGCCTCGTTGCCTCTTTGGAATCCATATTCTATAAATACGAATTACGTACATATTTAGCTACAAATATACATCAAGTCACAAAAATAGTATCAACAAGTAAAAATAACAATTATTTTCTCACTAAACATTACACAAAATTATAGCTTATATTTTTTGATCAGACAAACAATATCTTTTTACGAATTTTCTGGAACAAAAGAGACGAATTATAAACAACCAACCCTACAAAATATATACCTTAATAGAAACACAACCTGAATGCCAAATGTTTCTGTTTTAGACAAATATTATTCAATTTATGGAAAAGAAGTCTTGGTATTTTTCCCTGTTTGAATACTATTGGGGCATTTACCATTGAATAATAATTATTCAATGATAAATATTAATCACACCAAAAATATCACAAACGCTAAGTCAACCTATAGTACGTTATTCTAAAAATATACACCGACGACATCTAATCCAAGCAACACAATGTTTGGAATGTTTTTTTTACGGTTTTTGTCAATTGTTCAATAACAACTTGCAAATTTGTATTCGTACTATCACTTGTGACAACCAAGTATTTCTAAATCATTAATTTTAAAATTTTTAGGAGCGAAATATTGGGATGGTAAAGGAGACAGTGGCACCACAAAACCCAAATTTTTCAGAATTCAAACTACCGGTGGATCAGTTTTCAAGAATATTAAGTTATTGAACTGTCCAAAACAGTGTGTCTCTATCAGCAGTGCCTCAGATACAACTTTGAACGGATGGACCATCGATGTTTCTGATGGTGACGATGTAAGTATTCGCATAACAAACTCATTCAGACCAGTTTCTGAGGTATTATTCGACTGGATATGTGATCAAAAAGTGGTTCAGCTCTTCTAATTAAAGGCCTCCTTAAAAAAATTTAGAGCGATTGTAAGGACTTTAGAAAAATGCCAATTTTTAA
Source organism: Pissodes strobi (assembly GCA_016904865.1). NCBI lineage: Eukaryota > Metazoa > Arthropoda > Insecta > Coleoptera > Curculionidae > Pissodes > Pissodes strobi. The sequence continues at coordinate 1,172 of JAEQML010075643.1, forward strand.
AACTCTTAAACTTTTGCACCTTTTTAATATTCACACAAACGGGTTTACTCTACGGGTTTTAGAAATCTAGCAGCTAATTTATTCAACATACTTAATTTTTTGCTATGTTATTTAAGTCGATATCGAAACTTTTTGTGCTCCCCCAAATTTTAATCGACGTTTCAGTTCTACTCATCTTCTAATATATTGTTTAAAATAGCAAAACAACTTATGTAAGATGAAATGTTTTTCAGTACTACTTTCAAAAATTGTTCAATATACTAATAATTGGATATTCCGCCTTATAGAATAGACGGCAATATTCACCGCTAGATTAAATCCATTCGCAGGTCTCCAAAAAACATTATTTACAAAACAATATTGCTAGGTTTCTTTCAATAGAAACCCATTTAAAAATAGTTGTATATTTTCGTTGGAATTTATAGTTACAAAACGGGAGCTTGTTGGATTTGTAGAAGTGATGTATCAAATTGTCTATTGAATGAGGCCTACTAACAGTTGTATGTTGTTTTTTATATAAAAAAATATATATTATTGGGCCATTCAGTAAGTTGTATGGTTTAAAATTATTTATTAATTCAAAATATACATATATTCAGCCCTAAAACGGAAAGTGAATCATTGTTAGGCGTAACAAGATTTACACAATGCATGAGTGAAGTTAGGTCCCTTCCTCAAAAGCTGTTTCAAAGTTGATTTAGACTTCTTTACTGGGCAGACCATTTATTCTGTTAAATAATAATTTAATGTAGTAATTATGTTTTAAGTTGAGTGAGTCATAATGTGATTGTTACTTGTATTGCATATTTGAGATTTATATCATTTATGTATCTATATATTTTCTCAATTTTACAAGAACTGGCACTTCTATGATGGCGTATATTTTTGAAATTTCATCCCATCGCATGGATCAAGCAGTTATTATTCTATTCTATTTTGTTCAATAGATTACTAGTCAAAACCTAAAATATTATTAAACGTTTTTCTTCTTCTATAGACATTAAACATTTGATATTCAGGTGTAGATTTTTGGTGCACTAAGTATGATTTTTTAATTAGCTTGTTTAGAATTTACCAAAAGAATTGTTTATAGTAATTTTCCTAATGATATTCGTCATTTTATAATTTAATTCTATTCACTAATATATTGAACGAAATCACTAAGGTTTTATTTAATTTATAGAATGGTGGTAAAAATACTGACGGATTCGATTTATCAGGCTCAAGTGGTATTACTGTTGAAAATTCGGTTGTTAAGAACCAAGATGATTGCGTAGCGATTAATCAAGGATCAGGATATATATTCAAAAATCTTACATGCAGCGGTGGTCATGGTTTGAGTTTATCTGTTGGGCTGAGCAGTTCAGACGGTTCCGCCAATACTGTTAAAAATGTCACCTTCAGTAGCTGTACGGTAAAGAATTCCAGAAACGGAATTCACATTAAAACTCATACTGATGGCGGTACTGGTACTATTAGTGATGTAACGTATTCAGGCATAACGCTTTCAGGTAACTAATTCTAATATTTTATTTATAATAGAGCTTTTAGTGAGTGATATTTTGCACGGTTATCGGTTTTAGTTCATCTTATAGTAAACGCATGTTTGACCAGTTCCAAAACATTAAAAGTATAGAAAAATTTATGACATACATTTTCTATCCAATAATCTCTAAGACAGATATTTTAACAGAAGAGTTTTATAATATACTTGTGAAATAAAATCTTCAAAATTCCGTATACGTTTCCAGCATTATGAAATAATTTAGTGAACATGATCAGAATTATTACTAAGGAAATTATAATTTATAATTCTATCGCTGTAATTTGTATAATCGAAAAGAATTTGAAAACTTGAAGATAGCTCTCCCTAGAAAACTTAAGGTAACGGCGATGCAGTATTTTTATAGTAATTTCCTAGAGGAGAGAATGTCAGCTCTTCAGAATGTTAGCTTTCAAGCAATTCAGTCTAAATATTTCCAAATTCCAATTTTATTTGTAGTTATTTTATTATTCAGCAAATATTTGAAAACTAATATGAATAATATGTTTCAGGTATCACCTACTATGGAGTAAATGTCGAACAAGATTACAAAGATGGCACCACAACTGGAGATCCATCTGACAACATTCCAATTACCGATCTGACCTTGAAAAATGTTGAGGGTACCATGAGTGGAGGATCACACAGTATGGCAGTGTACATTCTTTGTGCAAGTGATGGTTGCAGTGATTGGACCTGGTCTGGTGTTTCCATTACTAATGCCGCGAAGTCAAGCAGTTGCAGTTACTCGCCCACCGGATATTCATGCTAATTAATATAATATATTATTATGTTAACATTGGAAATGTTTTTGTTTTCCTATTATGGGGTATCAAATCATGAAAAAGTGCATGCTACATTTGGCACATCACGTAATCACGGTATAAATAAGTATATACGGTAGGTTCACTCGAGACAAATTTCCAATTTCGCCGACAGTTTTTACCTTTGAAGCGAATCCGGATCAATCTCGTTCGCGGCCAGCGGTGGCTACACTACGAGGGAGAATTATTTACAGTCAGTGTACAAATGCCTTGATATTCTGTACTGTTGGGTCGCGTTGAATTAAATAATTAGTAAGATCGCTACAATGGCGAGATATTGTTGTGCGGATAATTGCATTATAAAAGTGGGTGAAGGATTATCATTTTTTAGATGCCCCAAAGACCCTATCAGGTAAGAGATATAATAATTTTTTAATAATATGCAGTTTTTCAATTACACGTATAATCGGTTCAACAAATATGTCTTTATTAAAATTCTGTTATTTACCTAAATTTGGATAAAGACAATAGTGAGAAAAGAAAACAAGTACGGCAAACATAAAATGCCCGTCACCACTAGCGTGAGCAAAAATCCGTTTATGTTTTAATAATTGCGAATTTTTCACATGACCTTTTGTGTTTTTAGCGACTCTTATATTACAAGCTTTTATTTACTTTCATCTGTGGGTCTGTCTGTCTGTCTGTAATCAAATCTTGCAAGCTGAATTAGAACTACTTCTAAATGTCCGATTGACTTGAAATTTGGTACACGTTTATAGTTCCGATGACAATACAATATTATAATGTTGTTAAGTTTACACCACCCTCCTTCATACTTAAAGTATGTCCGATTCCGTTTAAAATTGGTATGTGGGGGTTTTTGGGGACAAGGAATATGAATTTTTTATCAGATTTTGACAATTCAAAATGGCGGATTTAACATGGCCGATATTGAGTTAAATGTTGCAAGTCAATTTTAGCTGACTTCTACATATGTAATTGACTTCAAATTTGGTATGCGTTTGAAGTTCAAATGAAAATATAAAACTATGGTCTTGCTTACACCCCTTCCCCCCTTTGAAGGGGGGGAGGGGTGGGGGGGTTAAAGTATGTCCGATTTCGTTTAAAATTGGTATATGGGGGCTTTGGGGACAAGGAATTTGACTTTTTTATCAGATTTTGAAAATATAAAATGGCGGATTCAACATGGCCGATTTTGGGTTAAATGCTGCAAGTCAATTTTAGCTGACTTCTACATATCCAATTGGCTTCAAATTTTGGTATGCGTTTGTAGTTCAAATGAAAATATAAAACTATGGTGTTGCCATTGTTTATTCTTGTAAAGACAGTGGTGTTGCTTACACTTCCCCCTCCCTTTAAAGGTTAGTGGCTCGGTTAGTGGTGAAGGCACTACTTAAAGTATGTCCTATTTCGTTTAAAATTGATATTAGGGGTTTTTTTAGGGACAAGGAATATACATTTTTTATCAGATTTTGAAAATTTTAAGTGGCGGATTCAAAATGGCTTTTATTATATACTACGAATCTAAGTTTTATAAATAAAAATATAATATTTACTAAATTTGTGATTTTGCTATGCCATAATACCTACTAAAAAGTAAAAAATAAATAAAAGTAAAAAAAAATTAAAACAAGCTTTTATTTAAATGCACTAAAAAGAAGAAAATAAAATTTGAAGTAAATCAAACCCATTATTTTGTTACCTTAAACATTTTTATATGATATAAAAGCTTGTCGCGAGAAATTTAAACAGGAAAATCCCGCGACAAGCTTTTATATCATATAAAAATGTTTAATGTAACAAAATAATGGGTTTGATTTACTTCAAATTTTATTTTCTTCTTTTTAGTGCATTTAAATGAGTAAAATAAATTGGAGCTAACTGAAAGTAACCGAAAGCTGATTGAATGACTAACCAAAAGTAATAAACGCACCGAAACCGGCTAAAACGTATCGTAATAGATTAAAAATATTGGAGTAAGCTAAAATTAACCCAAATTAACCGAATTTTGGCGACTAACCTAAACTAACCAAAAACAGTAAAATTGGTAATAACGTATTGGAACCGGTTCAAATTACTATAATAAATTGGAAGTGACTGAAATTAACCGAAAGTTGATTGAATGACTAAACAAAACTAACCAAAAGTGACCAAAAAAGCGAAAACATAAATCAAAACAGATTAAAAATATTAAAGTAAGTTGAAACTCACTTAAATTAGCCGAATTTCGGCGACTAACTAAAATTAATCAGCAGAATGCAACGCTTGTTAAATTTGAGATCTGAGAAAATTCATAATTGTGTTGAAAGTTAATAGTTGATATAAGTTTGGGTTAGTTTGGGTTAGATCAGATTAGATTACGTAAGTTTAGTTTACCAAAATATATCACATACATGCATATTACTTCAAGGTTCTTTCTTTTTTACAGTTTATAACGTTAAGTGTGGTTGTAAGAAGCAAAATAACATTTGCATTTGATTCGTCTCTCATTCCCCGATCTAACGGTATGCAACTCGACTAGTTTTTATAAAAAAAAATTAATTCGATCCGTCTCTTAATCCCCGATCTAGCGCGGTTAGTTTCACTTAGTATCAACTTATTTAAGTCATTTGAACCGGTTCCGATAGGTTATAATCAATGGTAATGGATTGGGCGAGTTTTGGTTAGTCGTTCAATCAACTTTCGGTTAGTTTCACATATTTTATTCATTTGAGCCGGTTCCGAAACGTTATAATCAATTTTAATAGATTTGGTTAGTTTGGTTAGTCGCCCAATCACTTTCTGTTAGTTTCGCTTAGTCTCAACTTATTTTATTTGTTTGAGCCGGGTCCGATACGTTATAATCAATTTTTCATAAACCGTCTCGTGACGTTCAGGAAAAATTTCCGTGTCGTGACGCGACCTTGAAAAATCACTCGCATGAAACCACAGAGATATTCATTTGAACCGGCTCCGACACGTTATAATAAAATTTAATGCTTTTGATTAGTTTTGGTTAGCCGCGTAAATTCGGTTTGTTTTAACTTACTTTAATTTGTGTAACCTATTTTAGCACGTTCTGGTGCTTTTGGTTACTTTTAGTTAGTTTTGTTTGGTCACTCAATCAACTGTCGGTTAGTTTCAGTTAGTTTTAATTTATTTTAGTCGTTTGAACCGGTTCCGATACGTTTAACCAATTTTAATGTTTTTGGTTAGTCGCTAATATTCAGTTAATTTGGTTTATTTTTAACTTACTTTAATATTTTTAATCTGTTCCGATACGTTTTAGCACTTTTTGGTGCTTTTTGTTATTTTTGGTTAATTTTGGTTAGTCGTTCAATCAACTTTCGGTTAATTTCAATTAGCCTATTTTAGTCATTTGAACCGGTGCCGATGCCGGTAGGTACGTTATAACCAATTCTTACGTTTTTGGTTAATTTTGGTTAGTCGCCAAAATTCGGTTAATTTGGGTTAGTTTTAACTTACTTTAATGTTTTAAACTATTCCGATACGCTGTAGCCCTTTTTAGTGCTTTTGGCTAGTTTTGGTTAGTCGCTCAATAAACTTTCAGTTAATTTCAGTTAGTTTTAATTTATTTTAGTCACTTGAACCGACTCCGATACGTTACAATCAAATTTAATGTTTTCGGTTAGTTTTGGTTAGTCGCCAAAATTCGGTTCATTTAAGTTAATTTTAACTTACTTTAATATTTTTAATTTGCCCGATACGGTTTAGCCCTTTTTGGTGCTTTTGCTTAGTTGTTCAATCAACTTTCGGTTAGTTAGTAGCAAATGTAGCATGCACTTTTTCGTAATTTGATGCCCCATAACAGGAAAACAGAAACATTTTCAATGTTAAAAGTACTACGGCAGACGTAGCGCGATGAGAGAAATTCTCACAAATGCAGCCAATCACTTGAGAAATGCACCCGGTTAATTGGCCATGTTAAATAGGACGCCAAATAAGTCAGCTAGAGTGGAGGCTCGCAAAGCCATCTCCGAAAACTGACGATTTCGCAGAAAATGTGAGAGAAATACTCGTAGCGCGAGTAATGAAGTGTTAAGACCTTTAAGAAGCTATAAATTTAGTTTACTAGCTTGATATGTCCTTTTTTATATTTAAATTCCCACAATATTTGTCAGGTACTTTGAACCTTCTGCTTTATACATGTTAGATAAATCAAGTTACAAACTGTCAAATAAATTATTTTAATTGGTATTACCTTTATTTATAATGTTTTTGAATTTAATATACGTTATAACTTTATTACATAGTTTTATTCATTTGAATCACGTATTAAAAATTACCTTAATCCCTCTTTGAAATATCATGTAACCGAGGAAATAATTTTGCATCAGCTAATACTTTTTGAATCTCCCCTCACAGACTGCTCGCTGCTGCAGGTAGAGAAAAAACAAATTTTTTACCGTGCTGCGGCTTTTGCGTTTGATCCAAAAACATGAAATGATTTTTGCTGAGTGAATCTACTCGATATTATTTGTACTCTGACGTAATATACGTGAGAGATCGTGTTAGTCTGTTTCTGAGGACGGAATCGGTTCAAAGCTAACAGACACTAACTGAAAGTTGATTGAACAACTAACCCAAACTAACTAAAAGTAACCAAAAGCACAAAAAAGGTTAAAATGAATCGGAACAAATTAAAAAAATGAAAGTAAGTTTAAACTAACTCAAAGTAACCGAAATTTTGCGAATAACCAAAACTAACCATAAAAATTAAAATTGGTTATAACTTATCGGATACGTTTCAAATTACTAAAATAAATTGGAACTAACTAAAACTAACTGAAAGTTGATTCAACGACTAACCGAAAGTAACCAAAAGCTCCAAAAAAGGATAAAACGTTTCGGAAGAGATTCAAAATATTAAAGTAAGTTAAAACTAACCAAAACGAACCGAATTTTGGCGACTAACCAAAACTACCCAAAAAAATTAAATTCGATTATAACGTATCGGTGCCGATTGAAATGACTAAAATTAAAACTAACTGAAATTAACTGAATATTGATTGAACGACTACCCACGACGACTATCTAACCCAACCTAACTCGATCTTACCTAAACTAACTAAAAGCACCAAATATGGCTGTTAATTACTACTTGAGTAATTTTAAAAATTGATCGGGTGAATTGGGCATGAGAATAAAAGACGTGTACTTTAAATAAACTTAACTGTAATCGCTGTTCTACCCAACTCATTCAACTATTACAAACATCAAATAAAGAAAATGACCATTTGCAAATTCAGCATATTGTATCACATCCACATCGGGCGACGATATATATCGCGCCAATACTCATAATGAAATAATAAGATTGCGACGCTGCCACGTTGATCCTATTTTAACATAATAACTATATATTTACATTTGTTATATCATTAATTAACATAAAATGTATAAAATAATAATAATTAGATAAAAATACCATAAATAATATAAATAAAATAATATACGGAACAATGGCTAAAACGTATCAAAACAGCAACACTAAGCAAAACTAATCACAAGTTAACAAAAGCACCAAAACGGGCTAAAATGTATCGAGATAGGTTGGTTACACAAATTAAAGCAAGTTAAAACTAACCAAAACGAACCGAATTTTGGCGACTAACGAAAACTAAACAGAAACATTATATTTGACTATAACGTATCGGAGCCGGTTCAGATAAATACTTTGGCTTCTTGACAGTGAGTTTCCAAGGTCGCATCACGACACGGAACATTTTAGTGAACGTCACGACACGGTTTATGCATAACTGATTATAACGTATCGGAACCCGCTCAAATAAGTAAAATAAATTGAGACTAAGTGCAAATAAAAAAGAAAGTTGATTGGACGACTAACCAAAACTAACCAAATCTATTAAAATTGATTAGAACGTATCGGAACCAGTTCAAATGACTAAAATATCTTGAGACTAAGTGAAACTAACCGAAAGTTGATTAGACGACTAACCAAAACTAACCAAATCTATTAAAACTCATTATAACGTATCGGAAGCGGCTCAAGTAAGCAAAATAACTTGAGACTAAGTGAAACTAACCGGAAGTTGATTAGACAACCAACCAAAACTAACCAAATTTATTAAACTTGACTATAATGTATCGGAACCGACTCAAATGACTAAAATAGGTTGAGACTACGTGAAACTAACCACAGATCTAGGAAGGGGAAACTAACCGCAAGTTGATTAGACGACTAACCAAAATTAACCAAATCTATTAAAATTGATTATAACGTATCAGAACCAGCTCAAATAAGTGAAATAAGTTAAGACTAAGTGAAACTAACCAAAAGATGATTAGACGACTAACCCAAGCTAACCAAATCTATTAAAATTAATTATAACGTATCGAAACCGAGTGAAATGACTAAAATAAGTAGAGATGAAGTGAAACTAACCGGAAGTTAATTAGACGACTAACCAAAACTAACCAAATTTATTAAACTTAATTATAACGTATCGGAACCGACTCAAATGACTAAAATAAGTTGAGACTAAGTGAAAGTAACCGAAAGTCGGTTAGACGATAAACCAAAACTAACCAAATCTATTAAAATTGATTGTAACGTATCGGAACCAGCTCAAATAAGTAAAATAAATTGAGACTAAGTGAAACTAACCGATAGTTGATTAGACGGCTAACCAAAACTTACCAAACTTACCAAAACTTACCAAATCTATTAAAATGTATTATAACAAACAAATAGGTTACTAAAATAAGTTGAGACTAAGTGAAACTAACCGAAAGTTTATTAGATGACTAATAAATCAAAACTAACCAAATCTATTAAAATTGATTATAATGTATCGGAACCAGCTGTAAAATAACTTGAGACTAAGTGGAATTAACCGAAAGTTGATTAAACGACTAACCAAATCTATTAACGTAACGGAACCGGCTCAAATAACTAAAAAAAGTTGAGACTAAGTGAAACTAACCGAAAATTGATTAGACGACTAACCAAAACTAACCAAATCTATTAATATTGATTGAAACATATTGGAACCGACTCAAATGACTGAAATAATTTGATACTAAGTGAAACTAACCGCGTTAGATCGGCGATTGAGAGACGAATCGAATGCAGGTTTTACAACCACCACTAACGTTATAAATTGTAAAAACGATCGAAACTTGAAGTAATATGCATTTATGTGGTATATTTTGGTAAACTAAACTTACGTAATCTGCTAAAAGTTATTTTTAACATTAGATTGTGTTAAGGGTGGGTGAGGGTCACTTTTAGTTTCTCACGACAGACTAGTCGTGTCTCTTATCGTTAGATCGAGGAATGTCAGACGTATCGAATGCAAATGGTCTTTTGCTTTTTCAACCACACTTATAACGTTATAAATTGTAAAAAAGAACAAAACTTGAAGTAATATGCATTTATTTGATATATTTTGGTAAAGTAAACTTACGTAATCTAACCTGATCTCACCCAAACTTCTATCAACTATTATATTTCCACACAATTATGTTTTCTCAGATCTCAAATTTAGTAAGCGTTGCATTCTGCTTCGGCATTTTCAATGTCTCCCCCGGTTGCATCGTTGTGAAGGACTGTGAAATTTTTTATTGGTATGTTTATTACATGCAAAATTATATAATAAATACGTATAGAAATATAATTTAAGATAGTTTTATTATAGTTCTGCTATTCGTATATTGGAAAAGACCCAAACAGAAACCCTCAGAACGCACAGAACGTTGAGCTGTGATATAAAGTTAAGAAACAAGTACGCTTCGGTTTATTTCTGGTCACTAGAATGTGAGAACTATGAAGTAAACGATAAATAAAAACTGATTTTACTTACCTCAAATGATTTAGCATAAAGTTGAAAACCTCAAAGATAAACAAAAAAAAATCAATTATATTTAAGCAAAAGTTTGAATAGTTTTCTTATTTAAATTCTCTTAACGTTTTTTAAAACTTTATGATGGAAGTTGAACCTGCGGATTAATACTCATTTACGCGTTTCAATATATTTCTTTTTAAAATAAAACAGGACCTATTTGTAGCATTTTTAGTAAAAAGTGAAAAAATTATAAGTTTGATATCATTATTCATGCAGATTTTTCTTACATACATCAAAAACCATGTTTTTGGCTAAATCAAAGCTCCATTATTCAAGTAACTCCTACTACATTTGTTTTTTGCAGAAACCTGCAGACCTAAGTTATATATTTAGTTTTGTAGATTTGGTTACCATCACAAATGCTGATATTTTTGAAATATGGGTACCAATTAGCAATCAAAAGAAGGAAGCAGTTGCAAGCAAAGTTATTTTTTTGTCAGGGATAGATACTAACGACTGTTCAATGTCTATTGAAACAAAAATCAATAGAATATCTAATTTTTTTGCCTCACAGTTAAATACAAATGGGAAAAGTGCGCCACAATGCGTTCTACCTTCCTGAAAAAGAAAGTCTGGCTGGAGCAAATTTTTCCGTTCCAAAAACTTTTAGTTTGTTTATATTAAAAAAACCTGAATTTTACTAAAACAAGCCGATGTTGACCAAAAAATTTTTTTGAAGATAGTACGCGTAGAGTCGCGTTTAAATCATGTTATGGGTAGGGCAAAGCGAATTCCTTTACCTGAGGATCCAATTGAAAAGGATAATATGTTTAGATAAATACAAGAAGTAACCGCTACTTGTTATAAATTAGAAGCTGATTTAGTTGATAAACTTCTTCTTGGTCAAAATCCGGATCCAGTAACGCCAACAATACCAGTTATTAATGTAGCTGCTCCGGTTGTACACTGTGTGACAAGAAATATTCCTATTAGTGAATGGCAGGTAACCTTTAATGGTGAATCAAATAAATTATACTCCTTTTTAGAAATATTAAGTGAACTTGCGCAGGCTAGGAATGTATCTAATGATGAATTGTTTAATTCTGCAGCCGAATTTTTTATTGGTGACGCATTCGTGTGGTACCGAAGTATAAAGTCTTCTGTAAATGATTGGGATTTTCTTACTATTCGATTAAAGAAAGATTTTTTGCATGATGACATAGAGGATGATTTGTGGGATCAAATTAAGAAAAGAAAACATAAAAGACGGGAGTCTACTGTTGTTTTTATTGCCCATATACAAGCACCTTTTAGTCGGTTATCACGAGTTCCTACAGAAGTTTCAAGAGTTAAGCGCATTCGCCAAAACCTTTTGCCAGGATTCATAAGTAGGCTAGCGCTCGTAGATATAAAGACAGTTGCCGAACTGTCTGAATTTTGTCGTAAGTTAGAAGAGGTTGACTATATTAAAGATAAAACTGCTCCTAAAGCACAAATTTCGGAAACTACACCTTCTAAACCCGATCTCAATAATTTTCATCAATATAATAACAGAAAAAACTTTACTAGAAAGCCTCGATTTCCAAATCCTTCAAACATTTCTTCTGATCAGTCCGGTTCAAAGGATAGCAATATAATTAAGAAAAATTCGGAAGCAAAATCATTGATATGTTGGAATTGTAAACTTCCAAATCATAGTTATGTAGATTGTACAGCTGCAAGAAAAATATTTTTTCTACTACCGTGCGTAAAGTACTCACTTTACGCACTCTTTATGATTCGTAAAATAGGCATTTTTAATGTGCAGTGCGTAAAATAAGTTATTTTACGCACTAGTGCGTAAAGTAAATCTGACATATTTTTTGACGTTTAGGGCGGTGCGTAAAATAATATATTTTACGCACTAGTGCGTAAAGTGATTTATTTTACACTAGTGCGTAAAGTAATTTAATATTATTTTTGTTTTTTCATATATTTTTCAATAGTAGAAAAAATTTTGTATGCTACTCATGTGTAAAGTACCCTTTTTTTATTCATGGGATTGTAATGTATTCCATGGGACAATATTCCCATTCATAAAAAAAGGGTCACTTTACACACTTGTTGCATAAATAACTATTTTCTTCAAACGTCAGTAAATCCGTCATTACTCGACTGTGTAGGCGGCCGTGAAGTTTCGTTTTTCCTCCGCCGGAGCTTTACTTTTCACTTTTCCGCCGGCGGAGGTAAAAGTGTTGTCATAGCAACATAGATACAATACAAACAGACAACAAAATAAGCGTCAACAACTCAAGATTTATTAAACTACAATTTGTATTTATCACTCAATTTGTGACTGCATTTCTAAAAATCACTAATTTAGGAACAAATTGGTTATTATTTAATCGAACTTACTCAATAACTGCTTATCAATACGGAATTAAAACGCAATCGGA
>JAEQML010075644.1:0-13742 GCA_016904865.1 Pissodes strobi
AAACACTATTTTACTTCCTCTTTATTTCAATATTCGTACAAGAATGATCTCAGCCCGATACGAAACAGTCATCATATCTTCGAGCGTTTCGTATTAGCAGGCAGGAACGTCAAACTGGTGAGAGCAGTTTGATTACGGGGAGTGACGCCCTCGCCATTCCGAGTTACCACGGGATGTGGCCCATCAAATCTCATCGTCTCACCCAGACTGGAGAACACCGAAGTACAAAGTCTGGGCTGATCAATGACAGTTTGTGACAAGAAGGGCTGCATTGTATTAGCAGGCAGGAACGTCAAACTGGCGAGAGCACTTTGATTACGGGGACTGACGCCCCCGCCATTCCGAGTTGCCACGGGATGTGGCCCATCAAATCTCATGGTCCTCCTCCAGGCTGGAGAACACCAAAGTACAAAGTCTGAACCTGATCACTGGGGAGTGACCCAACAAACTACATTCTTACCCCTGTCAGATTAGGGACCACCAAAGGAATGAATCTTAGGCCGATGCTTCCAGTGGAAGCGGCCCTAGGTGGTAGATGCATACGCCTACTCGCATCGACCGGTGAACGGCCACCCCACCATAACTGGGAAGCGCTAAGTGGATTTTCCGAAACACGTTCCGCTTCCGCGCTGGTGGTTCCGGGTTCCACAGTAGGAATATATGAACATGATGGTGCTTCCAGGATCAAAATATTCCGGAAGTAAACTCCCCGGCCATTCGGATCTCCGGGCGCTGGGTGGCCCTGGGAGCCCTTCATTCCTCATTTCACAGACAGCAAAGATGCCGAACCAATTTAGATAAATTTCTGTAACATAAGTGGTCTAACTACAAACATAAATTCGGTACACCAACATTCCAACATCTACAAGCAAATAGACCACACTAGACCATACTAATCCTTACAGAAACACAAGTATGTTCTACAACAACAACAGTAAACTACCCCTATCCTGGTTACGACTTACACACCCGATTTATAGTTCGGGAGGCCACGACCAAGATTTTTCGACAATCGCTATCCGCAGACTTCTTTGTGGCTTTGGTAATTTTATTATTTTTATTCGGAAACTGGTATTTTCAGACATTTTGTGTGGTGTTTATGCCCTTAATTAATTTTTAAAGTTGTTATTAATTCGGGCCCTAAAAACTGATAGCAAACTGTCTGCTTTTCGATATGCTATTAAATAATATGTTTTTTTGGATATCAGAAAAAAATAGTGGTGCATGTACAAGGTGTCCAATTTTCGATGGTTTTACGGGGTATCTCCTTTATTATTGTAGATAGAGAGTTGAGGTTTTCGCATTACTGTGTTACTTTTTTGTGAAACAAAAGATACCGTGAACAGAATTTTCATAGCCTGTTTTGTTTTTAAGATACAGGGTGATTTTGAAAATATTGCATTTTTGAGCATGCCTCGTATCTCAGTTATCTGATATGTTATCGAAAAGTTAAAAACTGTTCCTTATATAACTTTTTCCGTAGAATCCAGTGCCGCCTTCAAAATGAGTATACGGGGTCTGGTCAAAAATTTATCGGGCCCTACTTTATTTTTTTAAATGGGACGCCCTATGTATTTTTGGATGTTTTGGTTAAGCTTTTTACATGCTTTTCAAAAATATATAACACTATATATTTATATTTAATATTAGGTCCAATATTTACATTTTTTATTTAAAACATACATTTTTTGCTAGTAGGCTATTAAAAATAATCAATGCAAATAATTGAAGCAAATGTCACTTTGTGAATTTTATGTGGTTTATGTCAGAATAGTGAATTAGTATTATTATTATTTATAGTCATACATAGTTGTTGTTATTATTATACGCGCGGTTTTCGAAAATTATGAAAAGTACGAAATGCTCGTAACTTACATTCAATGTAATGAAAACGCAGACGAGGCTCTGGAATTATATTTTAACAGGTAATAAAATAAATAATAACTCTTGCCCATTTTACTTAAATCATGTAATCATATTCTTCTAGATATCCAGAAAGAAGGCAACCAGATAAAAGAATGACTAAAATCAAATTTAATCGAACACGGATCGTTTGTTAAACTTCGTCCTAAAAGCTACAACAAGAAAAACCGTGAGGTTGATGAAATAAACGTATTGGCTTCTGTTGAATGAATTCCAACTAGTTCGTGTAGACAAGTAGAAAGTGCTGTTGGAGTTGTTAAGTCAAGGCTTCAAACAATATTAAAAATGCATAAATTTAAATCATATAACTATCATTTGGTACAAAATTTACATCCTGGTGACGCACAACGTCGAATAGAGTTGTGTAATTGGTATTTACAAATGTTGAACACACAAAATAATTTCGAAAGGACCGTGATATGGTCGGATGAGGCGCATTTTACCAGTGCTGGTATATTTAACCGGCATAATGCTAGATTTTGGTCACAGGAAAATAACCATGTTGCATTTCCACGCGTGAACGGCAAGGCAGGTTTGGCTTTAATATTTCCTGTTTTATTCTGAGAAGTAAAATCATGACATATTTGAAGGCAGCCTTACTGGGAATAATTACCTCGACATTCTGAGAAACGTTGTACCGGAAATAACAGAAGATGTTCCTTTGGCGCGTCTTAATAACTTGTTTTTGCAGCAAGACGGAGCCCCTGCTCATAATGCGCAAATTGTCAAAACGTATCTTGATAATAACTTTCCAGAGCACTGGATTGGAACAAATGGACCTATAAGATGGGCACCAAGGTCACCGGATATATCCGTTTTGGATTTTTTTATGAGGA
This sequence comes from Pissodes strobi, assembly GCA_016904865.1. Classification (NCBI taxonomy): domain Eukaryota; kingdom Metazoa; phylum Arthropoda; class Insecta; order Coleoptera; family Curculionidae; genus Pissodes; species Pissodes strobi. The sequence goes on from JAEQML010075644.1 coordinate 2,760, forward strand.
TACCTACAAAATAAAATTTATAAAATGCAATATCGAACAGTGCAAGAGTTAAAAAATGCTACCGAAGAGACTTTCAGATACTTACAAGCGCGACCGTTTATCATTTTGAACGCTTTAAGGCGCATACGCACTATGTGTGCAACGTGTGTGAGATATAATGGAGAACAATTTGAACAGTATTTATAAACATTACAAAAAAGGATTCTTCTTAACTTGATTTTATTGTGATTTTCGTAACATGCGGTTACACTTAACATCTTAGGAGAATGTCAAAAAACCAAGAGCTAGGCAGGTACTAGGTACTTCTTATCAGACACATTGTCTCTGTTTCTGTTCTTATATGAAAGGTTAAGACAAAGGCTCAGGTCACAGGTTTAAGACTTAAGATTAAAAATGCGCTGCCAGGAGACGCCGCTAAAACTCACCGGATCCTGGCCTATCAGGTGATGGGTCCGCCCACGCGACGTCACACTTTGACTTTAGAGGTTAGCGGTAAAAACGTTTTTGTTTACATTTTGTCAAGATGTGTAATTTTAACGATTTCTCCGTGAATTTTGATTATTTATGAATATTTTTAGATAGTTACTTTCTATTTAGTGTGTTCAAGTATTCTCCGAGAAATAGAACTCAAGGAAATACTATTACATCGAGAATAATTTAAGACTGTTTTGGTAAGTTCATTTGTAATGTATAGATTAGTTTTCAGATTTAATGCTATTAAAGTAATATTTCAAAATAATTTCTGCTACTTACTTAAAAGTTTGTTCGAGTTAATTTATAGTAGGTAATAATTCTACTAATAGTACTGTTTTTTTTTCTGATTTGCAGGTACATAGTGGATATAATCTCATATTCTTTAGTGCTTGAAGCGATACATAAAGATGGATATCTTGAAAAAATATGTCTTAGGCATACCTAGATCCATATAATAGCAAACGAAGACTGTTCTGATAGAATTGCCATCCAGATTGTAATGTATTTAGACCATACAAAGAAACAGTCTCATATAAAAAGGGCATATAGGTACAATGGAGGAAATGAAAACAAGTATCGAAGCTTATAATCAGTCTGCTTGTGAAGAAAGCAGCTGTAGTCATTGACATCTTACATTTTAGTATCTATATATACTTGGAAAGGTAACTAACATTGTTATAATTTATACTTATACATAATCAGAAAATATTTTTGTTACTCCTATGTGCTTTGACGAGTTAATTTTTGTATGTATTCTTAAGTAGAATGTATGTATACAGTATTAATTTATTTCAGGATATGCACTTACAGAGATGATATAACCCATAGAACCATCCATAGCAGCACAAATAAATTTTACAAGTGGAAAAAAAAATGTTTAAAATTCCTGTTTTTCACAGAGATGACGAGGAGTAAAATGTCCCTCCAGAAAGAAGCACTCTTTTGCAAGATCTGAGATAAGTAACTTACATGAAGAGAAATTATTTTTTATATAGGTGTACTTTCTTTAATATTGTTAAGAAACTATTTATTTTTGTAAGACTTGATTTTTTCATATTATGTAATAAAACATCTATTGTGATAATATTGTTAATTATTTTCTTTATTATTTTGACATCAAATTATTATGCACTATAATAAGCATTTGCCAATAACATTTTTTTAATGAATGGAATGATAATCTAGAGAATATCATTATTGTTTCACGCATATTTTACATGGCACACAGGTGTGGCATAAAATATACCTACCTAGGTAAATCATTATGGAAAAAATACACTAGATATTTTGAAAATCCAATTTAATTTAAGAAACCCGCAGTTTCGATTACAGCTTGTAAGAAGAAACTGCAAGAAACTTACGAGTGATATTATATCGAATTATCACATATTTTTTAAAATAAGAAAAGTACAATATTTACTTAAAAACTATAAATGTAACTAATTATAAGTATCTCTACAGTATTACCATTTAAAATCTATACACAATAATATGTTAAAACTGCATACATGTGTTTTAAAAGCTATCTACGGTTATTCTTCTGTGGCGGAGAGTAATTTTGCTTCTCCATTTTCCTTTTGTTAGTGGTTGCTTTGTTTACTTGCTCCATTATTGTACCAAATTCTTTCATGCACCTTAAAATAAATATGAAATGTCATTTTATAAAAAATATATAATAACTTGTTGACAATGCAACGTACTTATAAGTCTCATTATTCAGGGATCTCAAAAAGTTTGAAACTGATTCGATTTCAATTTCCCTTTTCATTCTTTTATCTACTGGTGCTGCGCATTGACTTTCACATCTTTTTTCCTTTATGAACTTCTCAATTTCTTCATTATGGTCATTCTTAATATTTGATAGTTGTTCTTCTGCAAGCATTTCAGCAACATCACCTAAAACAAAATCGCTTCCTGTCCATTGCTCATACAAACATACCAAATGTATGTGTTTACACATCATAGTTTTTAAAGAATACTGTGAGCCCTCATACCTGTAGCGATGAGTAGATACAAACCTTGCATACTCTATAATATAATGTCTTGCATTCTGTCGAAACATTATAATAATATTCACCTTTTGAAGATTTTACCTGAAATTCTCCAAATCCTACCTGTTTTACCTTTCATTGTTTCTGCAATTTTGTGTGCTCCTCCTCGTCTCTGTGAAAAACAGGAATTTCAAATATTTTTTTCCCACTTGTAAAATTTATTTGTGCTGCTGTGGATGGTTCTATGGGTTATATTATCTCTGTAAGTGCATATCATGAAATAAATTAATACTGTATAAAATACAATAAATACATTCTACTTAATAAGAATACATACAAAAATTAACTCGTCAGAGCACATAGGTGTAACAAAAATATTTTCTGATTATGTATAAGTATAAATTATAACAATGTGAGGTTAGTTACCTTTCCAAGTATATTGTCACGAATAATTTTTGGGGTAGCTCGTTTTATTTAAAGAATAACTTCTCAGAGAAGAGCCTCGTCGCGATTAGTACAATGACGGGGTCTCAATGCTTCCTTTAATCTACCACTGAATGTTCTACTCGTGAGGACACGCCTTGTTTAGCGTGCCGGGGGGTAACTGAGGTAGACCGGGATCGCGTCACGTGGGGTAAGAAGAGATGATAAAGTAAGCACGTTTAGTTTATAACAATAACAATGTATTAACGATAAAACTTTAACAACAATTATTGGTCAGAGAAAATGAGATTCTATTATACCCGATTACTACGGTGCGCATGTTTTCTCGATTTGAGGTACTGTTCACAGGTCTTTGTTTACTGTCTTATAATTTATAGTTTTTCTTAAGAGCTGGGTTTTATTTAAGAGCACTAAGAGCTTTCACTAAACTTTTTAACTGACTATTTAGACACTTGTCTTTCTCAACACTCTGACAAACTTCTTGTCAAGACTTTACTATGGAGGTTGTGCAACCCCTGGTCCTAGCAGTCGTCAAATGGCTAACCGGTACCAGGTTGGGTAGGAAAGGAATTGAACCTAAAGCAGTCGTATGACTAACTCTAGGAGCGGATAGAACCCAGAAGGCAGTCGTCAAATGGCTAACCTTGGGAGCTGGAGGTGAGATCAATGTCTCCCGAACTGAGGATTCGGTAGCGTATTTATATAAAACAAAGTGATGATCATTGCATGCATAAGGTTCAAAGTCGCTCCCGTTGATTGCTCGCGTTGTTTATAGTTTGCCTTTAATGTTTATATAACAATCTTCAAGTTCAAGTTCAAACTTGCGACAGGGTGATATTTGTTTAGTAGCTTATGCATTTTAGTAGATTACAATATATAGATACTAAAATGTAAGATGTCAATAACCACAGCTGCTTTCCTCACAAGTATACTGATTATAAGCTTCGATACTTGTTTTCATTTCCTCCATTGTACCTTTATGCCCTCTTTGTATGAGACCATCTCTTTGTATGGTCTAAATACATTACAATCTGGGTGGAAATTCTGTCAGAACAGTCTTCGTTTGATATTATATGGATCTAGGTATGCACAAGACATATTTTTTCCAAGATATCCATCTTTATGTCTCCCCTCAAGCACTAAAGAATATAAGATTATATCCACTTTGTACCTGCAACTCAGAAAAAAAACAGTACTATTAGTAGACTTAATACTATAAATTAACTCGAACAAACTTTTAAGTAAGTAGTTGAAATTATTTTGAAGTATTACTTTAATAGTATTAAATCTGAAAACAAATCTATAATCTATACATTAGGAATGAACTTACCAAATCGATGTAATAGTATTTCCTTGAGTCCTATTTCTCGGAGACTACTTGAACACACTAAATAAATATGTCTCTAGAAAGTAACTAGACTAAAAATATTCATAAATAATGCAAATTCAGGGAGAAATCGTTACAATTAAACACCTTACACGTCTTGACAAAATGTAAACATCGTTGTTTTTTTACCGCTAACCTCTAAAAGTTAAACTTAAACCCGAGTATAACAAACCAACGAGTAGCGACATAAAGCGTCGGCACCTTTGATGTTCCAGGGACCGATTCCGGCAGAGCCGATGACAGTTGGACACCATATTTGTAAACTGCTCAAACCATGAAGTGGCTCGAAAGGAAGCGACTCTGTGACTACACTATAAAAAAACTTGAAGTGGAAAATTGCTCAAGTTTCATATTTGAATCTTACTCAGTAAAATTTAAAGCTTTTCTATAATTAGTGGTTTTTCCTACTTCCTGTCACCCTTGTCGATAATAATTTCTGAAAGCTTTCATCATAAAAATATATATTACTTATATTTCTTCTACGATTTGTTGATAAAGGAATCTCTATATTTTCTTGGAAGAGAAAAATAAACCCATGTATTTCCTGATTTAATTTATCATGTTAAGAAGTTGCTGTGTCAATTTTTAACCTAAATAAAGCACTTTGAGCTTACACGCGCCTGGTTTGAAAGTTATTGAAGAGGTGTAGCAGAGGTTTTTGATAGGTAGTAGAAAATAACATTTTACGACGTTTTCAGCGGTTCTCAAATAGACATTTCTTATTATACTAGCTTCAGCAACTTTTTGTTATTATTAATAGTACTCATTTCTTTAAATTACGATGTTATATTTACAAAAGTATTGGGTAAATTTTTTGAACCTGAAATGTGGAGGAAAATTAAAACGTGCAACAGCACAAACAAAAAGTTTTTATTAATTAACTGTTATGAGTAGGCTGAGGAGTTGTAAGTCATGAGTACTTACTTACCCCAGTTGTCTTAAGGGATTTTAACCCTTACACCCACTCTTATGAAGACAATGTTGTTAAATTATTAATTTGAATAAAAGACAACAATTTTCACTAGTCTAACAATGTTTATTAATAAACTATGTCCTCTATAAGGCATGGCTCGAGAAAAAAAACTATTACTGACTGATGGTCTAACATTAGCAGCCTCCCTTGTTTAAGAGTAAGATAGCACCAACTCTTCATTCCCGCCGACCTTGTTCGATCCTCCTCCGTCTCGGTACTCTATTTACACTGTTAACAGATATACTCGGTAAAAATCCTAGCAGAAGCATTTAAATGGATAAAATTTGAACTGTCTTCCCAATGACATGAACTTCGGTTAACTTAACAGAATCTAGGACTCAATACTGACCACGTAATGCCAATGCTTTTAATTATTTATAGTTAAAGGTCGCTGTGCATTACATTTATTATTATGTAATTATACCTACATATACCAATAAGACATACCGAATATAATAATGCTTATAATAAATTAGTGGTTGCTATCATATAAACAATACTAGCTTTAAACTTTACGGTAACAATTTACCGTTACATAACCCTATTAATAAACACTACAAAAATAAATTTGAGAACAATATTACTCAAATCCATGAGCACAAATAATCAATACCATATCTAGATCAAACAACTTTAAAAAAATTGCTAATACTCTTTTGCTTAAAGAGAACTCACACAGCTCTAAACGCTACTATTTACATACATAGATACATACATAAGTTTTCATAAATCAGAGTAAATTATTATGAAATGAAAAATGCAATAATTTTTATCAACTATACATGTGATAGGATTTTCAATTTCCGAATGCCTTTTTTATCAGAACTATTACATTTGAGATATCTATTATTAAATTTTAAAGAATAAAATATTTTTAGTCTTATAAATAGTTTTAATACAAACAACTGGGGAAAATTTGAACAGGGATGGAGAAATCGTACTTTTTCAAATATATTCACGAGATAATTAAAATCTTTTTTCGCCTGTACATATGTTCTCAAACTGCGAGTTGAAAATACTTTCTGATGGTGATGATAAACCACCAAAAGTACCTTTGGTTGCATCAAAAGCTTTAAAATGCGACAGAAGTTTGTCTACATCAATACTAGTACATTATCTGCAAAAAGCATAGCAAATGTCACATGAATGTACTTCCAGACACATTTTCATCAAATATCCACAGACATAATAGAAAGCATTCTGTGGTGAAATGGTTTCTTCACGGTAATTGCAATCAGGCAAGCAATTTGCTGCAGTTGATGTTTCCGACTCCTTATTAATAATCTCTACCATGTCCATGGATTTTAAACTAATGAGAACATCATCTAAATTCTACCTACAATTCATGTAATTTTAGTGGAAATAATTCCGCACAAATAATTTTCTAAAGGCACTTTCAAACTGTATTGATGTGGGATTTATGCAATTACCTCCCTGCTGTGTTACAGGATTTTCTAAACAATCTGGTTTTAAGATATTTATACCCACAGTTTAAAAGTGCTTGCCATAAACTGAGAAGACTTCTTATTGTAATAGACCAACATTTAATAATCTTGACCATTTTTGTTTATTACCTTTACATTTGGCAAAAAATCCAAAGCTTCATTTAAAAATCCTAACTGTGAATCAGATCTGTCAAATACATTCTTAAATTTATAAGAATTATTTAATGATAAGGAGTTTGTTTTGTTTTTGTACAATTTCAATTGTTGCAAAAGCTTCATTTGGAAGTGCACCCAAACTGGCAATTAAGTGACTCAAAAGTTGAGCGGCATAACTCACTCTCATTTTTTCAAAAGTTATGGGATTAAGGTCAGAATTAGTGAGTTTGGATGCACACCTGTAGAACTGCTTTTTATCACGTTATTTAATAAATGACCAAGGCGTTTTTCTACCTTGAATGTAAAAGGTGTGCTGCCTTAAGTTAGTGCGGGTCACCTTAATTAAATGACATGGGTCAAAAATATAGAACATATTCTCACCTCCTACCTGAAACTCTGTATTTTCAGGTGTAATTCCTAGACATTTAGTCAAATCAATAAAATTCGAGCCCATGTCACTTAATATGCCTTCCGCTTTTAAATATATATCCTTTAAATTTAAAATACAATCTTCTAAAATAGTACGAAGTTTATCACCATTTGGTACAGTGCCTACAATAGATACAAATGATGCAGTGTTTATCCTTATCAGTCATTGGCTTCATTTTGATTTCAAGGGCCTTATATACTAATTTATTGTGTAGTCCTGGTTGACATTGGAGCTTTTCAGCATATATAATTCGTGAAAGCTGAGGAGCTAGAACACGACTATCTATTCTTAAGTTCATTGGTTAAATATCATCCAAATTCACCCAATTTGTTTCTTCATCTTTTGAAATACTAGGACCTGAAAGTGATAATGAGAATGAAGGTATTGTTGATACAGTATTAACAACAAGCATAAGGCTGTTTAGTTGCAGTCAAACAATAACAGATAAAAACTGGAACTATTTATGTGACCCTTAGGTACTTTCTGTTGGGTACATGACTCATAAAACCAGGTAGTGTTTCTAGTACATATTGTTTTTTGAATTAATGTGATTATAGGAAGAGGTGAAATATCTGAATTTTGACTACCTATCAGGGTAATTACTGTTTTGTAACTCACTTGTAACTAATAAATCCAACCAATAAAATTATTCTACTCATGGAATTCAAATTGTTGTTGCTAAATTCAGTCATAATGATTAGACAAACAAAATAGCTGTAGCAGTTTGTGCCATTAGAAGCAATACTAATACTGTAATTTTTTTATAATCAATGAATAATTGCTATAATGATTTACCTAGAAGGTTCTTGATTTTCTTTGGTGGTTCCTGAGATGAATCTTGACGTGTCTCAAATGCCCGTAGTAGATATTGACCAAATATTGTAGGAATTGCATCAGGTACCAAGTGCTTTCCTTCCTGCAGAGGTTATCTTAGAAAAAATACTTTTCCTCAAAGTGAACTTTGCATAGTCTATATGCCATCATCTGTTTAACTGGTTTACGCAGTATATCACTTCTGATAGAAGCTTCTGCCTAGACTTTGGCAATGAAAAAAAATCTCATTAGATTTATGATAACTGTAATTTATAAAACTGATAAAAAATATTTTTAACACAAGCTTGGCCTTTCTACAGTTTTTGATTAAAATACAGGGGACAGAGATTTTAAGCCTGTCATTATACTCAGAAAATGAAACATTTAAAACACATTGAGGCACATATTGCAGTTTTGGAATGCCAGCTAACTTCTGCAGGTGGCGTGTTTTACAATTTGAAATGAAAATGTAAGTTGATTTAAATTAGACATCTACACATTTGGCAAAACTAGAGTACCTAGAGCAGAACCTCCAAATATCAAGTGTGATGTAATTATGTTATAAGTTTATCGATATAAACTCGTCTATGAATATCAAATTACCTATTCTTCTCTGATACATCATTTACAAAATCCTTGAAAGAATGCAAACCCAATATATTTTTTAGCTGAAATATATTATATTTCATATCGAATTCCAATGTCTTAGTTTTACAATAAAGGCCCTGAGTTCAAAATATTTCCATTAGCTTTTCGTTGTATCCAAATAACAAAATAGTCAGTTCTTTATTCTTTATATATGTATGCTATACTTGTGCACGCACAACAAATATTATGTTTAATAAAATAAAACAAAAAAAAACCGAAACAAATTAAAACTTAACAAAAATCGTACAAGGAAATACGTCTCTTAAGAGGTTGGGTTATCACATAAAATAACTAAATAGTGCTGATTTACTTACGATGTTTTAGAAACAGAATCAAATATCAATTCTGCTAATTTCTTTTTTGACGATAACCTGAATTTTTGTTTACGAAGATACTAATAAATTTTTTTTTTTTATTTGTTGGGTAAGGTAAGTTTTTTTGCCAGCAAATAACTGTTCCCAACTTGATGCCTAAATATCCATAATTCCCAACTAGCTCATTTTGGGAAGGGACAACCTACAATGATATTTTCCTGTCTATTATCAAAAAATCCTTAATCCTTTGTTTGTAGTAAACTCCTTTTCAGGTATGGATTATTTGTACCAACTTGAATTTTTCTAATTTCAGGCTATTATCCATTAGATAGTTAGGTAATGACAGGTAAAGATAACGTAGCAGCATTGGCTTTTATAGAATGGTAGCAGACATGGATAAACGGAAGCATAATTACTCCCAAATATTTAGTATTAACCGAATTTGTTGTTCGGAAGATGTACTAGAAATTAGGGTATGATTCAAACTAGGATATTACATCTGTGATTCAAACGGACTATAGACACGTTATGCTATTTATATAACCAAGAAACTCATTACATTAAACAAACCGAACCGCCCTTCTATTTTTCCTTTTCCGAGGAATCGAAATCGTTGGTTAGGTCAGGTTAGGTTCTCTTTTTTTTAGGTTACTATGAAAAATATCAAGTCTACTAAACATAAAACCCAAGCCTTACAACAAATAACTTCTACAAACTAATACAGGCCGTTCCTTTACAATAAAATTATTTTGCTGGAAATTGCCCACAGATCCTTCATGTGAGAAGAGCATAACAAATTTTATAAAAACATACTCTAATTAAGAGAGACTATTTTTTAAGCACATATATGGGTGCGTTATTATTCTACTTTTGAAAATTTTTGCTCAATGTAGAATGTGGAGATATATGTTGTTGGATAAAAAAGAAACTTGAAACTTAGAACAGTTTAGCAATACACACTGCATGTACCGAACGTCTTTTGGAATTCAATTTCTCACTTATAAATTGCACTTTTTCACCATTAATACTCCTATATCAATATTTATCTATTCTTCAAGAGCAATTATTTAACAATTAATTTACATTTCAATTTAAAAAAAAACAACCATGATATTGTGGGCTAGTAGCTATGTACTTACCGGTCATAATCTTTAGAGCAAATTTGAAGAAAGATTTTCCATCTCCAGACCTAGTTGAACAGGCACGACATGCACACGAAATACCCGGCATGATTATACACTTATTCAGTTTTAAAATTTGGAAATTACGACACAATTCATAACTAAAACTCACTTATCGGAATTTGTAAACATTGTAACTGACGTGCTACAACAAAAGTCAGTTTGACGGATGGACACACTACTTCGAGCATGCGCAGAAAAATTTGGTCCCCCAGCTGTCGCTACTCGTTGGTTTGTTATACTCTGCCTAAACTATCACGTCGCGTGGGCGGACCCATCACCCGATTGGCCAGGATCCGGTGAGTGTTAGTGGCGTCTGTTGCCGGGTCGCGTAGCCGTGTGGGCCGTCGATGTGGTAACAAAGGCGTTTGGAGGCCGTGTTACAATTATTACAATAATTATTATTATTTTCATATTTCTTAGTAAAACCAGGTTTTGTGTTTGATTTGTATAAGTCGCATTTAGTTATTAATCAGAATTGTTGAAAAGTTAGAAATGTATTGTTCTAAAGGTCTCTGCCATGGCCTACTAGCAAAAAATTTATGTTTTAAATAATAAATGCAAATATTGGACGCTATATAAATATATAATATTATATATTTTTGAAACGCGCGTAAAAAGCTTAACCAAACCATCTAAAAATATATAGGGGGTCCCAGTTAAAAAAAATAAAGTAGGGCCCGATAACTTTTTGACCATACCCCGTATACTCATTTTGAAGGCCTGT
>JAEQML010075645.1:0-13739 GCA_016904865.1 Pissodes strobi
AGGCAACATGCACTAAAACTGAGCTTTATCCACAATACCGAAACAGAATTTTTGCACTCGACGCGAGTTTCGCTAACCATGTTAGCATCATCAGGAGATGATTAAAACAGTAAAAAAGTGAGTTTAATCATCTCCTGATGATGCTAACATAGTTAGCGAAACGCGCGTCGAGTGCAAAAATTCTGTTTCGGTATTGTGGATAAAGCTCAGTTTTAGTGCATGTTGCCGAAGGTTCCAAACCCCAACATAGGTATTATTTTCCCATTTTTTATTGGCATATGCAAATCTATTTTCTTCTATTACTGCATTAATTCAATCATATGAATAATAGAAACTAGTAAAGAAATTGATCACAAAAATCAATGTGTAATAAATGCTAAAAACCATTTTACCAAACAATAAAATAAATTCAATTGAAAAGTCAAGATTGGGGAAGCACGCATTGGAAATTTCATTATAGATAGAACAAGTGAGAAAATGCTCTAATAAGGCTACTATAGATCCTGAATGAACATTATAGATAAAACCACTTAGTCATGATGATAGGCCATGAACTAAGTATTTCTTATAAACCTTAAATACATATTGAAAGAAAAACATATACATTTTTAGCTGGTGTTCAATTCAAAGAAGCACGCGAGCGCATATTTTAACCTGTAAACAAGCAGGAATTCACGCAAAACTAAAAATTATGGTAAGCCGCAGTTTAGAGTTCGATGGTTATTTTGAACATTAACATGCAAGCATGCATGGTTATTTTGAACATTAAAATGCATACTTATGGGCCTCGAGTATAAGTTATCGGAAAAGACGGTGTAAAATGCAAAATGAGAGTAATGAATGACCATTAGAATTTCGAGATAAGGACTTGTTGGATTATAGGCTGTAAGACTTTAACGAATGTCTTGGCAAGCATTAAGCGTATATAGCATAATGCTTGTTTAATATTTTAAATTAATTGCATTTGCAGTTTGCACCATTTTTCATATTTTATTAAATATGGAAATAAACCAAATACAACGTATCAAGCCTATAAATATATATAATTGATCTTTATTACAAAACTTGCTAGAAGCTTTAAATTAGGTATTGCCTAAATATTGTAAACTTAAGGCTGATTTTCATATATAGGACTGTGCATCGACTGTGCGCCTACCGTGCACCTACCGTGTTGTTTTCACTATAAATCAAAAAATTGTATGTTCCATATAAAACGCACTGCTGCCCTTATTTACATTTTCATATATAGGACTGTGCTACAACCGTATTGGGGTCATCCAGTCCTATTGTGAAAAAAACAGGAGACGCGTGACGGCCGCAGTATGGTAGCCGGAGGCGCACAGTCCTATATATGAAAATCAGACTTAAGGGTCCTATTAAGAAAAAGAACACTCAGTCTGAAGTATTTCTTGTTAAAACTTGATATTTGATGCTGAAAGATAATTAGTATGCTTATTACTAAACACGTTTTAAAAACAGTTCAATAAATGTTCAACAAATCTTCAAAAAAATTAACGGGTAATCCTATAAGGTAAGGTGGGGTAACTGGGTGTCGATGCTGATTTGAGATTTAATTCCCATGTCAAAAGTCTAATCAGAAAATCATTTTTTAAGCTTAAATGTTTATAACTTCATTAGGAATAATTTTCTACCGAGTTGAGGCTTGTTGGTGGACTAGGTGATTTTTTCGGGTCTGTGCAGTTGTAATGTAATCTTCTGACCAGCATTGGTCAAGCGGGATAAGATTAGCCTGCAGAAAGTTCAGAATGCCTGCCTACGATTTTCTTACAACTTGCGCAAATTTAATCACGTTTCTCGTAGTCTACCTAGATCAAGATTGTTAAATATCGGAGAGCCATTTGAGATCTGCATGGTTTATAGAATAAGTAGGACTGGAACTCCGGCGTACCTGAATGAGCTGCTGATTAGAGGTACAGATGTTCACAACCATGATACAAGACACCGAGGAGAGCTCCTTTGTGTCCCACGACACAACACAACCTTTTTTAAAAATTCTTATACATATAATGATGTGAGCATTTTTAATTCTTTGCCGCCTATTTATTTAGATAAATCATATTAATCAGGATGGTTGTAATAGGCAACCATGTTAGATACCGCCACCCTCCCTGTAATGTATCATTATCTATTTGTACCATGAAACATAAATGAAGGCATTGTATTGTATTGTATCTGTAACAAAATCCATTCGAACATATTTTCAAATCTATCAATTTAATTCGAATTTTATTAATATTCGACGCCACTGTGTATCGAATTTCAAGAATGCCGCTTAAAAACTCTGGGCGACACCCTTAGCGCCATCTATTGTCACAACGTATATTCCTGCATCAGTTTAGCTAGATAGCTAAAAACAGAATGGCTTCGAACAATACAATCCACGTATTTCGAAACACAAGCTGGGGTCAGCTACAAGCAGGAACGCTACAGGATAGCCAACTAACCCAACCTAAAATTCCTATCTATAATTTTAGAGGTCCCTAAAATTCCGATCTATAATAATCGAATTTTATAAAAACTAGTCAACAGATTTCGACCAGGTTTTGTTAAAATTCATAATTTTCATTTGGATAACCGGTGATGTTAAGTTTTTGTACAACTTCTCTATATTTACGTTATTTGTCCTTTACGGAAGTGATATGTCAGTAGTGGGGGTAAGTTCACGCGCCAAGGGAAAAATAACGTGCTCTCGCCTTCCTGAAGACTTGTTCCCGACCCTCTGCTACGTAAGTCGCGATAGTACGCGCTCGTTGTGACACTCGGCCATTGCAGACTTATTCCCCGCGATAGTACGCGCTCCCCGTGGCACTCGGTCATGAAAGTTGTTACCTGATTCTCTCACAAGTAAGCAACTATAGTAAGCGTTCCCTGTGGTACTCGACCATGTGCTCACTCGTTTACAGTCACTCTCTCAAAACCCGGAAAGTAAACGGCGTTTTTGGCACTCTGCCAATATTCTCTCTGTTTTATTATAATATAAAGTTTCCTATTTACACTTATTGGAGTTTATCCTATGCGATCTCTGCATAGCATGTTTTAGAATCCATTTTGTTGTGTGTATGAAAACCGCATTTTTCAAAAACATCCCTGTCATACTCTCTTCTTAAATTGAAGTTTTCTCTCTCACACTCATACAGTGTGATGTTTCCCAGTGCAAATTACTCTGCGAGGTAAAATAAATGCCATTGCGCTACCAACCGAGGTTATTTATGCATATTACTGCATATTCTAAATTCACTCCAGCTTGAGTCCTTCTTATTTGCAAGAAGTTGAAGTACATTGTATGTAGAAGCTAAGGCGAGACTTTGTAACTGTTTTAAGTGACTTTCCCTGTGTTAGAAGATAAACTGTGCAATGATTGAACGTTGAATATATTGTAGAGGGTTATTGATTATAAATGCCCCCCTCCTCTGACTATTTTCTTTGACGTATAAACAAAAAAGTGTCCCAAATGAAAGTTTTATGGTTGAAACGAAGTTTTGAAATTACGCTAATGATGAAATAGATATTTTTAAGGTATTTTATTCTAGGCTAGGACTATTTTGCATCATTTCTGATTACTTAATAATTTTAGAATATCCTGGTAATTCTATTCGAAGTGCGACGGAAACTTTAGGAAAACATTATAAAATTCAGGATACTCTAACAAAATATAAATTCCATCCTTTCAAAATTTTACCCATCCAAGCGCTGAGCCAAGCAAATGAAGTCGCGCGTTTACAGGTCTGCCAAGAAATGATACAACGTTTGGACATACAAGAACAATTATTTAACAATATTTTTCATAATACCTCTCTGAAAACTATCATTTTCGACGTCTCTGTAGAGCAAAGAAAGTAAGTCTTTTCGGTCCGGGCACGGGAAAACTTTTCCCGCTCCCTGATTTTAAGTGCTAAATTTGCAGTTATTATTTAGTCACAGAATAAGCCTAAAGTATAATAAATTGGGTTAAAATTATACAGCGATGAAGTCTACAAGATTAATCTAGTACATATTAGCGTCAATAGTCTAATTTTAAGTAAAATTATTTTTTCTTCAAACGTCAGTAAATCCGTCATTACACGACTGTGTAGGCGGCAGTGAAGTTTCGTTTTTCCTCCGCCGGAGCTTTACTTTTCACTTTTCCGCCGGCGGAGGTAAAAGTGTTGTCATAGCAACATAGATACAATACAAATAAACATCAAAATATGCGTCAACAACTCAAGAATTATTAAACTAAAATTTGTATCTATCACTCAATTTGTGACTGCATTTCTAAAAATCACTAATTTAGGAACAAATTGGTTATTATTTAATCGAACTTACTCAATAACTGCTTATCAATACGGAATTAAAATGCAATCGAAAACGCAATTTTAAAAATATAATTATTGTTGACAGTGTCCACTGACAGCTTTATGTTACATTACTATAGCAACAACCTGAGCCTATTCACCGACATCGCACCGATCTAAGCCGCCTTACGAACCCACTTATCTTTAATAATAATTATTATTACTATTAAAAAGAGACTTTTTTGGATTAATTTGTCGACATTTGAAGAAAAAACAGCATATTTGATTTGGAGGAAAAGTTACTTTTCATGGCTTGCTCTCTATTACCAGCCTCACTCCGTTCGGCTGTTAAACACGAGCGCGCCATGAAAAGTATTACTTTTCCTCCATATAAAATAATATACTATTATTTATTCTGACATTAATTGTCACAAATACTTCAAAATTAGCTGCCTATTCAAGTACAACAACGCATACAAACACATTTCCATAGCAACGCTTGATGAATATTAGATAAATACCTGTCTTGCTTGTCTTGCAAGTTTGACGTTTGCTTTCATTTGAATACAAAATGTAATATGACATGATTTTGGATAAGTAAAATTATAATAATTTTATGTTTATGTCTTGATTTCAGAGAGGTACTATGAAAAATATCATTCATTACACGTCCAGAAACAGCTTTTCCTGTGCTTACATGACTTCCGGTGTTCGGCTACGCCTCACACTAGAAACTGTCGTGCGCGCACCGGAAAAGCCTAGTTTCCGGACTGGTAATGAAATATAATATTCTGGACAGATGAAACAGATTTTTCAACATCTGGCAAGTTTAACAGAAAAAATGAGCACTTTTGGGCACGCGAAAATTCCCAAGCCTTCCGGTAAATTCATCATTCGGGTGGACGCTCAGTGCACGTGTGGTGTGACATCGTCAATAATGAAGTTTTGGGGCCAACAGTTTATGAGGAAAATTTGAACGAAAATTCATATTGCGGCTTACCAAAATTTGGTAAATAGGAATGAAAATATAATTTGGGAACAACATTGCGAGGGTCACTGATTTTTTAAATCAGAATTTTCCTCTGTGGATCGGCAGGTTTAGTCAAATAAGGTGGCCAGCAAACAGCCCGAACCTAACCATCATGGATACATTATTTTGGAGTTTTTTAAAAGGGAAACTGAAAGGGGAACAACAACTGATTGCAGATGAGATGAAAAACATCATAAATCGGCAAGTTGATTTATTGAACACTCGAAACCATTTTAGCTGCTATACAAAGGCAGAAAAGAATATATAGGAAGTGCATTGAAGAAAATGATGGATATGTGGAGCATTTAATTCAATAATTTTTGTTTTTATATAAGATGTTTAGTGTTTTATATTTAGTTCATACTGATTTTTTGATAGATTGTAATTTTCATCTCTTCGTACTACTCTCTTTTTGATTGAAAAGATAGTTCCTATTCCACTTTTTAGTATATCCCTAAACATGTTTTCCTGTAGTGAATACTCCTTATCCCTTTATAAAGCTATCAATATTCTCATACGGCATGTTTAGCAATATCATTATGTTTTATATAATATATATATTTTTTAGTTTGTTAAAAACGCTCAAGTATCTATGTATTCAATTAAAAATGATGAAAATGTTTAGATTTGTTGGTAAAGGATAAAAACCAATTTAGAATATCCAAACAGTTTTGCCCTAAATGATATAGTTTTCAAACTATAACAAAACCTTAAATGTTTCATGTCGATATCTTTTTATATATTAAATTTAGGTATAGGATATGCTTAAATAATGTTTAGAATTTGAAGGGCAATCCGAATATCAAATAAAAAGATTGGGTATCAATTTGAAATAAAAAGTTGAGCCACGCTCAGACTTTTGGAAACACCCTGTATATCTGAAAGCAAATTCTTTTAAAACCTCGTTTTCAACCATAAAACTTTTATTAGGGACACTTTTTTGTAAAACCTCAAATAAAAAAGTTAGAGGAGGGGGATATTTGATTTTGTGTGAAGTCGATAACCTAGCACCGACAAAAATTGTCTTCTATCACCGACAGAATTAAATACTTTAAATGGTTATATTTGTTTATTTATGAGCTTTAAGTTGTTTTCAAGTAAAATGACATACTAAAATATTCATATAATGCTAAGGGTTTTTGTTTTATTTTCAAATTCACTTTAGAAATAATAGCCCCTGTGGTAATTTATACTGCCTTGTGCAATCTCTGTTTGGTTAGAAAATCGACCAAGATAGAATCTACAACAGTATCTATTTTAATACTTAGAATAGTAGTTACTCACCGATATGAGCATATTACTCTGATCAAAATATTGGGCTACAGGAATTACGTTTCTATAAAAATTGTTCAGTTCCATCTTAGCTAGAGATAAGACGACTTGTCCCAATTTGGCACCATAATCGATTTGTCTTTCTAGAACTTTTTGTCGCCATGCTATTAAGATTACACCATTAACCATTTGTATCTGCAAAACATATTTCATAAATAAGTAATACTAAGATTAAAAGGGAAGACATATACACGGTGTCCCATATAAGAATGCACACTACAGGGATCTCGTAAACCAGAAGAGGTACAAAGATGATTAAATGAGAGAAAAGTTGCGCCTCGCTGAACTCTACAACATCGTGTTTCGAAATCTCAAAATATCCGATTACTTCCGAAGATATTTGGGAAAAACCGAATTTTCCCGATTTCGTTTTTATTTTTTTCTGACTTTATTTTTACAGATATGACAATACAAATTTCACATTGCCATTGCTACTTTTCTTGCTCTTCAAGCTGATGTTATTAGATTTTCAATCTGACGTTTCGTTTCTAAGCAACCATCATCAACTTTGTTTTTTAAATGGTCGAAAAAATTTGTTTTATTCCTAAAAAACTCTAATTTTAATCCTTAATCCAACGACATATCGCTTTTAACATTTATCCAACGTTTCGGATGAAAAAAACCATGGTCAATGTTATTTGATGATGATTACGAAAGAACGAAACGTCCAATCAAAAACATAATTATTACGTCATCATGTAGAGGGGAAAAAATGGCATAGGAATGTGAATTTTATTTTGATCTGTCTTTTTTATGAAATCAGAAAAAAATTAATTGCCAAAATTTATGTTTACACTTTCTAGAATTCGTAGATTTTTTTCTGTTTCTACTGTAAGAGATAGATTAAAATACATTTTACATTTTTATTGACTTTTTCTCCTTTACAGCATGACGTCATTCAATTCGTCATTCTACGTTTTGGCTTTTCTCGACCAGTATCAACTTTTTTTACAATAATCCCAAAATTTTATTTCAGGACAGTTAAATTGCCCTTTTTATTCTGAATTCAACGACGTATCACATACATGCAAGTAAGCAAAATGTTATTATCAAAAAACAAAATATTTTATTTCTACGCTGCAAAACAGTTCATTGAAACAATCTTATTTAATCATATGTTCAAAAAGTTCTCCCTCATTCTCTAAACAAACGTAGCAACGGTAAACAATTTCATTCATTACGTTTTCTAGCATTATTGGCGTTATCCTTGCAATAGCGGCTTGAACCTCGGCTCTAAGTTGTTCTACATTTTCGTACGTTTTCCAGTAGACTTCATCGTCGAGATAGCCCCACAAGAAAAAAATCCAACGGAGTGATGTCGGGAGATCGCGCAGGCCATCTTATTGGGCCATTAGTGGCGATTACTTTGTTCCGAAAACGTTCTGTTAGACATTCAACGTTGTTCCGAGAATTATGGGGAGGTGCCCCATCTTGCTGAAACCAAATACTATTGTTTTCTGCCAGAGGAATGTTATCAAGAATATCTCCAATATCTTTACTCAAGAACTGGAAATATCTTTCTGCATTTAGAGTACCTTCATAAATTATTGGTCCGATAACCCTTGTTCCTAAAATACCACACCACACATTAAAGCCAAAGCGTTGCTGGTGCCTCAATGATCGTGCACGATGTTCATTATGCTTTGCCCAATAATGTCGATTATGTCGATTAAAAATTCTATTGTTACAAAAATACGTTTCGTCTGACCAAAGAATAGTTCTTGGAAATTCACGATCTTCATCACACATTCTTGTCAGCCACTCGCAAAAAATCATTCTGCGCTGTTGATCACCAGGTACTAAACTATGACAAATCCGGAATCTAAATGGACGATAACCTTCCTTGTGAAGTATCCTTTGAGCATTGGACTTAGGAACATTGTGCTCTTTTTCGATTGATCTTAATCCCACAGTATCTTCTTCTTGTACAGCCAATAAAACGGTTAATGTTTGTTCTGGATCGTTCGTCTTTACTCTATGCGACACTGGTTTTTGAAATGCGCCATATTCCCTTAGGTTTGTGAGAAGTTTTTTGAAAATTGATCTATTAGGTTGGTGTCGCTCTGGATATTTGAGCAAATATTGCCTTTCAGCGTCGAAACAATTTTTATGGCTTTCAATATAACAACATAACTTGTCCAATTTTTTTTCATTTGAAAAATGTCCCATCATTAAAAAACACTCACACTATCACAAAACAGGAAAAAGTTTAAATTTAATCGGTAATTTCCGAACTAAATCTACTTCTTTACGTAAAAATTTCGATTTATCGGCAATACTGATAGATCGACATGATTTATTTAAACAAATGCGTTTCAAAGCCAACTATTTCAAGACGCTGTAACTGGAATAACTCGCAATTAATTATTTGATCATTTTGCTTACTTGTCCTAATATAAGTTAAGGCTTAAAATTTTGGGATTATTTTTAAAAAAAATTGATAATGGTCGGGAAAAGCCAAAACGTAGAATCAAGAATTGAATGACGTCATGCTGTAGAGGAGAAAAAGACAATAAAAATGAAAAAATTATTTTAATCTATCTCTTACAGTAGGAACAGAAAAAAATCTACGAATTCTTCAAATTGTAAACATAAATTTTGGCAATTAATTTTTTTCTGATTGCACAAAAGAAGACAGATCAAAATTAAATTCACATTCGTATGCCCTTTCTTCCCCTCTACATGATGACGTAATTATGTTTTTGAATAGACGTTTCGTTCCTTCGTAATCATCATCAAATAACATTGATGATGGTTTTTTTCATCCGAAACGTCGGAAAAATGTTAAGAGCGATATGTCGTTGGATTTACGATTAAAATTAGAGTTTTCTAGGAATAAAACAAATTTTTTCGACCATTTAAAAAAACAAAGTTGATGATGGTTGCTAAGAAACGAAACGTCAGATTGAAAATCTAATAACATCAACTTGAAGAGCAAGAAAAGTAGCAATGGCAATGTGAAATTTGTATTGTCATATCTGTACAAATAAAGTCAGAAAAAAATAAAAACGAAATCGGGAAAATTCGATTTTTCCCAAATATCTTCGGAAGTAATCGGATTTTTTGAGATTTCGAAACACGACGTTGTAGAGTTCAGCAAGGCGCAACTTTTCTCTAATTTAATCATCTTTGTACCTCTTCTGGTTTACGAGATCCCTGTAGTGTGCATTCTTATATGGGACACCGTGTATAAGGATTAAATAGATTCGGTCAAATCTCATATAGCTTTATAATAAGTTTCTCAAACGTAAAAAAGCTTGATATTTATCAGAATTCGTTTTTGAGTTAGAGTTTTAAATCGTGGTATTTGGTGCATCTTGCGTTTAAATTTTAGAAAAGTTTGTATAACGTAAGTCTATCACACTACTTACTTTTTCAGAATATTCTACCACATCTCTCATATTTCTGGGATACCCGGAGACTAAATAAGTTTTGGCATTAGGCGCCATTTTCATTTCTACCATTAAAACTTCCGTTACTGTCCTGCTTGAAAGTTGGCCGTAATCGGGAATATCTGAAAATAATATTACGATATTATTGTAGATATAATTTACGCCCTAAATTGACTAACTATAGCATTATTGCAAATACTATTTTTAAAAAGTCTCACTGCCAAACTAAACATCTTTACCCTGTCAAAGCGCTATAATAACTTAATGGAGTATATCTCATTATCATTTCTTTACAATGAGTAACTAATCTCAAATTTGAAGCACGTTATACCGAAAATTAATTGATTGATTGCTATAATGAAGAGGTCAACTACAAACTATCGAGACCTCAGAAAATGTATAGGTACTGAACATGATTTCCTCATAAAATTTATCTGGATTACTTTAGAAATTGTATTGTGTATTTTAAAAATCTCTTTGCAGACTTGAATATCAACATTGGTTCATTGGTAGTGTTGCCATTTTCGGCATATTTTCAGTTGCATACATGTAACCTAAAACTAAGCGTGTTAGGTTCTTCATCTTCTCACATTTTAGGTTCAGTGTGTTCCTAAATATTTTCTTCTTAATATCTTGTCGTTTACAATAGATATTTTCAGGGTGCCTAAAGAAATAACAATAAAATATACACCGTTGAAGCGTTATTAGGAATTGAAAAGGGATAAATATTTTTGGGCCACTCCGTGCAAGCAAAAAATATATTTATATGAATTTAGAAATTATACATTGCCATAATCTGTGTCAAAATGGTGGGTTTACAAGAAATTATAGAAATGATGGAACAAAATTAATGATGAAATACGAGTATGAATGGCATAAAATATTTCAAGTAATTAAAATTAAGAGATAAAAGAATAGACGCTACTGAGAGTAGAGTAGAAAAGTAAGCTTTAAGCAAGCAGCTCTGACAACTTCTGGGCACCATCGCACATAATTTTCGCTAAAGCGAATATAATACATTAATTTCATATTAGATTGTGTCCAATCTTATATCTATAATCAGTTAAAGTGATTAAGCCTTAGATAAAACAGTATAGGTAGCTATAGAATAAATAACTATTTGTGTGGAAAGAGCCATAAAGCCAAACTAATTATCAAACCATGCTCAATGAAAAATGCACACATTTTAATTTAAAAGTCTTATTGGTGACGGCTAGAATTCGAAGCGATTGATTTACTTAAGTTTTTTTAGGGCCGGATTTGCGTATATGCGTCCTAGGCTGCACCTATTGTGGTTTTTAGTTGTTTGACTAGCCTGACAAAAATTTCACCCACTGTCTGCCAGCCGGAAGTTTTGCGAAGGCGACAGAACGCGGAGCCCATTAGGAGCAAGGTAGACTAGTGATGGGCTTATTCGAATGAAAATTAACCTGTTATCCGGTTATTAAAATAACCTCTATTATTCGGTTTTCATTCCACAAGTATTCGAATGAAAAATAACCTGAACCCGATACGTACAAATTCAAATACGAACACGAACTACGAAGGAGCAAGCCTCACTGTCGCGGTGTCGCGTCGATTGATCAACGAGCAAGGAGCGGTTTTAATTTAGTTATGAGTTATGAAGCAAGTTTCGATGTTTTAGCTCGAATAAAAGATGAGTTTTAAAAATTCAAATGTACCGGTAGGATGTGGAATTGTGGAATGTAGAAGCCGAACTTGGGGGGTTGAAAACAGGCGAATATTAAGTTAAGATTACACAATTTACTTTTATTGCGTACCTAACATACCTAACATAGAAAAATATCAAATTTTCGGCGCCTGAACGCCTAAAAGTGCAAATACAGCATTTTGTTGACATCTTCAAAGAATCAAAATAAAAGGCGGTCGCTTTTGATCCGGCCGGCCGATATTTTTTGTTGCGATTTGCAAGCAACCTCACATATTTCTTATTTCTTTCATACTCTTCTTCGTAATGAATACGGCCTGCTTTCCAATACATAACACCAATTATCACCTAATATTTGTTTAGTTTCTAGGTTATATATTGGAGTTTAGAATTTAGGAGCAATAGAGCAATACATAAGTCGTAATATAACTATAACAATATAATATGTACTATTAATTATTAATATTATTATAGTACTATACATACATCGCCAGAGAGAAATACTTTTTTGCAAAGTAGATTTTTAATAATTATTTTCATTACATGTAATTCACACATTCAAGAATCATATTTTGGAGTTTAAGTATTTTTTGATTTAAAAACGTAAAATGCTATTTATTTTATTTTGTTCAATAATATGGCGTAATCAAATATTTACTCGTATTCTATTGTTATTTACAAAGCCATACTTAATAAGACAATTACAGATTACAGCAGTTACGAATACGACGCCGATGAACCTCCTTCCTAACCGGCTGCGATCGCTAACCTGAATTTATTCGAATGATTATTCAAATAATCATTCGGTTATTAATATTACTTGAATACAAATAATTCGGTTATCAAAATAATTCGGTTATGCCCATCACTAAGGTAGACAACTTTAGAAGGCGTCGCATAAAAGGAAGGCGCACTCATCATCTTCTGCATAGCACCCATAGTGGTTCAAACGATCTAGAGAGTTTTGACATAAATCGTAAATTATTTATGAATATCTAATAACCAAATAGTTGTTTCTCATCATCATCATAATTTATGCATGCCAAGATTACACCAGCAATTTTGTCACGGGCCAATTTGGCTATCGTATATGGAAGCATAAATAACCTTAGAATTCGTCGTATAGCTTCAAGCGCATTTATATTTACTAGCGAAAAACCCTCGTAGATCCCGTCTGGCTTGGCTCCAACGATATCCTGATCGAGACAATTACAAATAAAATTTGCGTCACTAAACAAATTTCAATTTCGAATAATTGAATTAGGCGCGTGAGGACCCCGAAAGTAAAATCGGTCGCTTTTATTGTTTCCGGCTTTCGTAGCGCATACTGTTTTTTGATTGGTTGTCGTTTAAGGCATCGCGCGCGGTTACTTAATTGCCTTCGGGATAATTAATAACTTTTATTAGATGGAGTGGTTTAATGACAATGCTCTTTTGGCTACTCTGAGTGTTTTTTTATAGATGCAGATAAATCGAAATCCTAGGTCTTCATTGTTAATTTCCCCTAGATGAATTATTGAGAGGAACATGTGACTTTTCAGGCCATGCATTCGTTGGTGGAGCGAGATTTTCGAAGTGGAGATTCTCTGCTCCTCGAGTTTCCAATCTACTGGCGTCACTCTACGTCGACCTTGCTGTGAGTCAAGCAGTTCTTTTTTGATTTTACCTTTGATGGAATTTTTCAACTGGGCTATTTTTAATAGTTTCAGCCTATATCTGTGCCTTATCTTTTCTTAAGTGTTGGTGTCTGAAACTGCCCTTTGGGGGGATTTGAAGGCTGCTTTAGCGAGGTGAGTTGAGCTTTTTTGCATTTTTTTGTCTCTCTGTGAACGCCATCATTTGAACATTGTGACGCACGAGGGCGGATTTTTAATTCCCTTTTTAATCTCTTACAGCAGAGGCCTTCTCGCCCAACTGTAAAGCTATCTAGCGATAAGCAACTGGCTACCCCTACACAGGTAAAATATTGTTTTTTTTACTTCTGATTTCTCTTTTTCCTTGATGGTTGATTTTGATTACCG
>MU196095.1:945-13739 GCA_016904865.1 Pissodes strobi
GTGCGAATTAGCTAATTTAATATGCTTATATTTTATGTAGATAACTATTATTTCAGTTTTCGAATCTGTTGGATTTTTTTCTTAAATTTTAGGTGACATATAGTGAACAACAAGCCTTATTTCCGTTCAAATATCTGTTTATAATATATATTAATAAATAATTCTTATTTTAGATTAATAAATACTCGTCCTTAATTCAGACGTTCAGCAGTAGTAACATATTCAGTGTGAATTAAAAAATGTGCTCTAAATATTTTATTTTACATGGGGTAGAACCATCGATATCTTACATGTCAATGGGTAGAACAGTTATTATATACTCTTTTTGTGCTGCCATCTAGTTTAGCAATTATAAAGGTAGTTTAGTTTATTTGTGCACAGGGGCGCCGACTTTTGTAAATTCTATGGGGAGCTTCTATGTAAGATGAGAATCGCAGGCATGCAGACAGCTTGAGCAATATTTTGTGTGCTACACATAAACCAGCATCTTTGCAAGTCGAACAGTTTCATATCCCAACCAAGACGTGAACATTTTGGGAGATTTTTTAGTAAAAGTGATTATTTCTTTCATACGGTCCAGAAAATATCTAATACATGAAATAGATCTTAGGCAATCTTGCACAACCAAATTCCACCTGTGTGCGGTGCAGTGCACTTGTATATGTAACGTAATGCTCTTGATTCATCTTGTGAAGCCCATTAAAATTTGAAGCCCCATCGTAGCACTGTTCCCTACATTGTTTCATATTCAATGAAAAACGTGCTAATATTATTATATCTTTAGTTAGTAAGTATAAGGTGTTAGCGTCCGTCTTAGACGTTTCATAGAAGCCAATGAAATATATTCTTCGCATTCGAATTTTTCATTTACATTGTGAAAACACACTGCCATTTGCTCTTTAACTGAACAGTGTTACATAAGAATTTAGCACGAATATGTAACAGAAAGAAGTCAAATAAAGTCAGTGATTCCACCCTTAATCTGTCGAACGACCAGTGCTTTATCGAGCTGTTAGAGGAATAAACTGAAATAAGCTAGTTATATACGTAATTTCAGACACTAGATCGTATGGTATTCTACATCGCTATCAAGAAAACATTTAAGTATATAGCAGTGCATTTCAATTAAATCATTTACCTTGCGAATAATTTCCTTTTTCGGCAGTAGTATACCTCAAAAGAATTTTTGGTTGCCTAGGGACGCGTTAAATATAAGGCACTTTGGAACGTTTAATGAAAAGGGTTATTCTTGGAACGTTGCCAGATGTTTAATTGGCAAAGCGGTTGCCCTTTGATTTTTACGTGATTACGATTCAAGCCAACAGGAAAATACATAATTAATTGATGTGCTGCCCTTGGTTTGATATTAAACGACTGGTTTTCGCTTTCGCGTTAAATTACGCAATCAAGATATGTTATTAAATGCGTATATTCCCTAACTTGGCAACGTCGCTCGAACTGCTTTGCTTGCTGCTTGGTTTTAGCAAGAAAAAAAAAACCGACTCGAGCTAAAGGTACGTTTATGATCGAATCGACTGAATGCGTTGGAACAGATTGGATGTTAGAAATTGTAAATGACGCCGGCCGGAACGAGATAGTTGCTGTTTGTCTGGTCATTGTCGATGATGGATTTATCGTTGGATTTCTTTGTTCTGCCAGCAGTACATAATATCACACAGCCTTAGGGACGTTTCATTGCATATTGTAGATGTTGGTAGATTTGGCGACAAACGTCTGGTGTATTTTTACGATTGGATACAGGATAGTGTAAAGCAGGCCTGTGAGCCGAGTTTTTGCTAGCTTTTTAACAGCGAATTCCATGACCTAGGTAGCCGTTTTTGGGCTTAATATCGTCCTCTTACTTCAGAAAACCTTCAAAGGAGGTAGTGCGTTCGCCTGA
Source organism: Pissodes strobi (assembly GCA_016904865.1). Classification (NCBI taxonomy): domain Eukaryota; kingdom Metazoa; phylum Arthropoda; class Insecta; order Coleoptera; family Curculionidae; genus Pissodes; species Pissodes strobi. Next base: position 2,846 of record MU196095.1, read on the forward strand.
TAAAAGTTTAAGAATTTGTAATTCGCCCTAATTAGGGGATTATACCTCTGTCGGGTATTAAGTCGCAAGTTACTAGGGTGCTGTAGTTTATGCTTGACTGGATTGGATGGATTTTTAGCCAGGTAGTCAAGATTTTTGGTTTGTAACTTGTCACGTGCAGTGTATTCTGGAACAAAGTACGCCGTTTCCTTCTTCGAGGGATGTTTGTAGAAGAGAGCGTTTGCTCCGCAATTCGTCATTACCATCGAAAAACCCTACGTAGTTAGATAAATAAATATACATATCTTATATTTTGTACATACTCATTTATTTTCTGTACAGAGGGGATTTATTTTATCAGAGTATAAGTTATTTCATTATAGTTTTCTAACGGGTCTCAGGGAGAATTGAAATACTGCACAATACTGCTATATAGAGAGTGTTACTTTCGAAAATTTAGTAATTCTTGCACGTAAATCATGCAATATCATCAAACAAAGAAATAATTTAGGCCTGGAACAGGCAAAGCATGATTTATTTATACTCATTAATTTTACAAGAAGTAATATTTTGGAAAATAAGCGTATTGAATAATAGTTCATGATACCGTTCTCGTATCATATTGCAGTCGAACACTCGTAGCTAATTCTTTGTCTTTATGGACGCCCGTATTGTATAATAGGGTATAATGTTGTATAAAACTGTATATAATCTTTGATAAATTTCATTTCTACTTTAAATTTTGCTTATAAGAACTTGTAAAGTCGTACATAAGCTTTGTACATTTAGATTTCATATTAACGACATAAATGGACAAGCTTTGTTCTTGCCTGGGGGTCTGAACTCTTAAAAGAGCGGACAGTGGTTATATTATTAGTCAGTTTTCTTAGTATTTGATGTCTATCACCTGTAGGGTGATATGATATTGGGTATGGTAGGACCTTGGCATTTTGGCAAGACGACTATCGTTATTATTTTTAAATACTCTCGTTATTATTTTTAAACGTTCTTTGAGCGGAGAGTGTTCTGAAAGAGGAGCTGCTTGAAATTGCAGTAAGTGAATGCATACTTAACGTTGTTCTCTTTCAAGTTTTTTTTTGTACGGGAGCCAATTTTTTTGGGGAGCCATTTCTATCCGGAGCCAGTTTATTGGAGCTATTATTTTGGCTGGAGCTGTTTGGCTTGGAGTTGTGTATCTGGAGCAAGCTATTTTTGTTTGGAGCGAGCTTTGCTTGAAGATAGATTGAGTAGCTAACCAAGTAGCTGTCAGTCAGTACGATTGGTTGTGGTTTATTGGTACCAACCGTAGCCATAGAGGTATATTACCTCAAATGCCATTGAGAGTTTATGGTCCCAAGGTGCATTGCTGTAGTCCACGTGCAGAAGGCCGTAGGTGATATCGGCGAAGACCAGTTAAGATAAGTTTAGGTTATAATGGTGATCTGTTTACCTAATGTTGTTGGCGTGTTATTAGTATTTTCCAGCGTGTAGTAAATTGCGTGTTTTTTATTTCTTTCTGCGAGATATTGATATTATTTTTGGAACTGATTAGGTGTAAGCAAAGCTTACCAATGCGTATATAAATAACTGCGATATTTACTAGTGTGATTCAATTAATGCTCATAGTTTTTGCTACATTTAATTATTCTTACAATTTGATCTATATTGTGGTAAATGATCAACATTGCCGTTCTGATTTATTGACTTCAGTTTAAATAATTTTACATAACGGTATTTTATAACCTGAATCTTAAGGTTTATTTATGTACAACTGCGACTCGTATACCATGGTACACGCGCAACGGAGTTAATAGTAATAAGTATTATCCTGATAACTTTAAATTATTAGTTGATGTGACGATACCTTATGCATATTGCGCTTATTTTTAATTAGTTGGGATTGTTTTTTATTTGATCTTCTGTAATCATTTATTACGTCATACTGTTACATCTGATATGATCTAGTTCAATATTCGTGAGCATATATCAAGTTTTTAAGTGTTTCCAATTGAGATATTTTACCTTTTATTATATATTTATATCATTTTGTTTATTGAAAGAAATAGGACAACACGTTGTCGTCTAACATAACGAACGCCAATAAATTTTAAACCTGCACGAACGTGACCGTCTTTTATTTGCTCTGAAATGTCTCAATCCAACCAGTGTAGTTGATAGTAGTTGATTTTAAAACGCCCTTGCGTAGCGGATAATCGTTGATTTTGTATCGCCCTTATGGATTCTTAAGACCGAGGATCTTCCTGTTTGGATCTGCGGATTTGGATACTTCAAACTGGTGGCGCCCTGGTCAAGGGTAAGTAATTGACCCACTCCCGCGCCGACGAGCAAGTCGGAGCACACATGTTACGCTGGCCGCATCCTTAAGGGTAGGTATCATCTTATTCATTATATCTCGCTAACATATTTAAAAGGGTTTTACGCGCAACAACAGTCAGATGTTTCGTCCAGCATTATAGAAAAATAGTCTGAACTTTTAATTTTTTAAATAGAGTTCTCAGTAAGACTCAGCATTTCATTACGGATATCATGTGAGAGCCATCTATAACCAGATCTGTTAAGCCAAGATTTCACTAAAGAATTATTTTTAGCTCTAAGTTGCAACAATCTCATAAAATTGCTCCATTCATCGGTGTGTCCTCTTATTGCGATATTTTGAGTTGCAAGATACGCAAGCTTCTGCCTTCTAGTTTCCACTAGTTCTTGTCTTCGTTCTATTCAGCGCGAAAGTACATCCACCCAACAGTTCCTTTATGAATTTTAATTGAAGCAATAGAAATGCACAAAAGTGACAGTTAATGGGAGAAGCTAAATGGAATTTATGGGATTTGAAAAATGTAAAAACAAAGTTAGTAACTTTTTCTGCTAGATTTGAACTGATTTTGGGCATGCCTGGGGTTAGTTTGGGTTAGTTTTAGTTGGTTGCGCCCCCGAAGCGAGCAGAGATCCATGCGTTTCCCCTCGCTTATTTACCTCTGCCCATGTCACTTTTGTACATTCCTATTGGTTTAATTAAGACCCGTAACGGAACTCTGGGGTGGATGTACTTCGCCTATTTAGCGGCAGGCGGACATAAATTATTATGCTGCTGGCTGGGTGGCTTGTCGCATATTAAAAATGGGCAATCTATCTATCAGTAAATGTGTTGCTTGAATAATTTCGAGTGGGGCTCTGCGCCACATGAAATTAGCCATGTGGGGCCCGGGTTCCAGAGCCCCATTAAGTCGGCTCCCCTTGTGCAAGTTAAATATCGAGAAATAAGGGAAGAGTTATTGCGTCAAATATGCGACTTTTCGGAATTTTACTTTGATGCGCGATAACTGTCGAAAAAAAAAAGAATTTTTATGAAATCCTATTAAAATTGTCGAGAGTCGGAAAATGGCGGGTATTTTTTTTCGGCGGATAAATTTCTGAAAAAGAGGTCACACTAGTTCAGTCTGGCGCCGAAAAGTCGCGGGGACCAAAAACTGAGATCAGTTTGATAGGGAATTTGGATTAAAAATACTCTAAATGCTTCTCTGTTTAGAAAATGTTTGGAAAATGAACTTTTGAGAGGAAATGAAAAAACATCGATTTGTAAGTCAAAGAAGATGTTTTTCTTATTTGTCAAAAAATATTTTCTTTTTTAGAAAAATCTATTTCTCGTACAAGAAGACACTTTAGAAATGATTATCCCTTTATACAGGGTGAGCTAGTTGAATTAAGCCCTCGCCGCTTTTTTTTTTTAATTTTACCAGAATGTTCATCCTTTTCCAGTTGAAAAATATATGCATATATGTGTGTGCTAAAAACTTGGGAATGTATTCAACATAGAAAACGGTAGTTGTATTAAGTATAGCAGAAATATACTGGTCAGTTGGCAGTAGACGCGTCTCAAAAAAGGCAACCTGATCACAATAAAATCCTTGGGGAGTCCCCAAACAAATACAAAATTATTCTCAAATGAAATCTTACACTTAAGCAACTGACTTGCCAGAAAATGATATAACCATTTTATTAGAGAAGCTTTTAGAATTAATATAGCGAAAATTACCGTCTCAAGAGCTTTACTGAAGTTTGAATAAATTGAATCTACTCTGGCGTTTTATTTTTTCAATTAAGTTTTCATCAGATAACAGATTACTTTCCTGTATTCCCACAATAATTATTTTGGGGTTTAAAACTCTAGGTAATTCCACTTGGTATTCATCTGATGATTTGGCAACGGCGGTGTTCTGTACCCAAGTAACAAAAGAAGCTTTAATATGGTTTTCAAGACGTTGTTACAGCCAAATGAATAAGACTCATTTAAGACCTTCTGCTCTAGACAACCTCTTGAAGGCCCTCTTACAGCAAAAGGGCCCACTCCTATGAGGGTCTCAAGATCATATCCTAAAGCTTGTTTAAAACCAACTTGCATTGAAATGGATTCTCTTATCATTGCCTTCAAGGCAATCATAAAACTTTTAGCAAGTGCCATTTAAAACCATAGGATTTATAGTGATCTAAGATTAGGATTAGTTTAAGAACTCTGAGATTTATAACATCTCTAGATAAAATTATCATAACCTGTAAACCAGTTACTTCACATGACGGACATTTCGTCATGTGATGTCGTCTAGTCGGTGATGCATTGCAACTCCTAAGAATAAACATGGAGGAAATGCAATTCCAAAATCTGGTAAATTCGCCGAAATGGGAGACAAAAATTATAACGCAGTCGACTTTTTCGATGAAATATGGAAAGATGCCTCCTAAAAATTAAAGCGCCTTAAATTTACTGCTTTTTTTAAATAATTAAATTATTATTGGCTAATTCTAAACAAGGTTTAATTATTATAAACAAACTTAAAAATGTTTGTTTGTAATCTCATATTGTATTACTGTTAAAATCCTCCTCGTATTTTTAAAGGTAGGAACTGCGAAATTCTGTTAAAATTATTGATTACCTCCCTAAAATATTTCCAATATGGAGGCTTGTGCTGTTCGTAAAAATATGGCTTCTTATCATTTAAAACCTCAAGGTTTTTTAGAAAGAAGGCATAAGTCCTATTAGTTTTGTCATAACCTTTTATTTACTGTAATTAATCTGTTTACTCCTAACTGTTCCTTAGAGTAAAGCTTCTTAGTCTTGACCAGAGCTGTTGTAAGTACCCATAAAATGTACTGAAGTATTAAGTACCAGTATTTTTGAAATTCGCTATAAGTACCAGTACTAAGTATAAGTTTTTTAAGGGATACTTGAAAAAAATAAGTAAGTACTGCTTTACGTGTATTTTTAAGTATTAATACTTTAAGTACTAATATTTAAGTATTTAGTACTTGGTGCCTATATCTAAGTACCGAAGTACACATTTTAGAACTTAAATTATGTTATTAAGTATTAAATATACATATTTTGTACTTAAAGCGCTATATTTAAGTTTTATTACTCAGAACTTAACTAATGATCTAATTGTATTTTTCTAGAATTAAATAGCTATTTGATAAACGAGTAACTACTAAAAGTACTAAATCTAAATAATATGATGATAAAGTTAATATAACTTATTGGCTTTTATAAGAACTAATTTCTCAAAATTAGCATCGCTTAAAGCATGTCTTCTCGGAGAATTTATTATCTGAGCATAAGAAAAAAGACGCTCTACAGGTGCCGAAGATGGCAAAATGGTATTGTATTTTATAAAAAGCATTTTAAGAAATTTGTAATCATTTAGCATTTCTAAATTAACTCTTTTGTCATTAAGATACTTTAAAACTTCTAGTTCACTAAGTGAAGTGGAATTAGGTATTTTTTGAGAGGAGGATGGAGATAACAAAGAAATGGTTTCTGGTGCTTCTTCTTCATCTTCAAAGTCAAAAAATGGATCATTACGTGACCGGGAATGAGAATGATTTATGTCGAATCCTTTGTTTTCATTTTCTGTTACGAGACTCTCTACCTCGGATACCACCCAAGTCTGAATATCCTTTAATGATGTTGTCATCACACTCTCTTTAAAAACATTGTACCATCGTAACTTAAACCTTGGACAAACGACGGCAGCAATTACAGCCGTTTTGGATGCTGTGCTTAGTGTGAAGAAATCTCTAAATCTCTCTTCGATAGAATGTATGATTTTTTTCCAAGGGTACCAACAGCTGCTTGATGTTGCGAGACATTTTCAATTTTAATAATTTTGTTCTCATTGATACGAGACTTGGAAGTAAATATCCATAATAGGTATTTTCTTCTCCTTGTAAAAAATCCAAGGTTTCGGCTAGTGGTTGCATAATTTTAGTGTACTCCTCCAAAAACAATATTTCATTTTCTTTAAATGCCGGTAACATTAGCTTTTCACACAACTCCGATAATTTTCCTTTACTCGAAATTACTTTACACACGGCATCGTATGTAGAATTCCAACGGGTTACTCCTGGGATACTTAGAGTATATCCAAGAACGTCTTTTATGATTTCGGCAGTTTTGGGCCTTCCACATTTATTCCACAATTTTGAGCATTTTGAAAATACTAGCGTATGTTTTTGTCGTAAACCGGGCGAAGTTTTTAAAGAGTTGTTGTAATCAGTAGTGGCCAATAAATTTATAGTGTGCGATGCGCATCTCAGGTGTCGAGGCAAATAATATTTTACTGAAGTCTCTTCAATAAGGTTAGATGGTTCCGCAGACAACTGAGTTGATTCAGCATCAGCACTGCAGCTTAAGAATATGTAATCATCTTCATCGTCACCACTTTCATCATTGGCAGTATTGGCACCGCTATTTGGATTTTCTGTCTCAGATGAAATTTCCTGATCTTCATTATTGATGATGGTTATGCCAAACTCTTTAAAGCATTTGACAAAATTAGATCCATTGTCTGTAATGGTTGCTAGAATTTTATTGGTGTCAAGTCTGTATAGTTTATGAATTTCCTCTAGCGATTCAGCAATTTTATCATACGAATGAGTTCCAGCGAACCTTTTACAGGCTAAAGCTACAGAATGCCGCTTCAGATCTTGGTCCAACCAATGGCAAGTTACGCCCAAAAAACTTCGATGCTTTGAGGACCATATATCTGTAGTTGTACAAACATAATCAACTTTAGAAATGTCCAGTCTTAGCCTCTCACGCATATTAAGAAACAATTCGTCAAGTTTTTTCACTGCTACTGATCGATCCATAATTGTGACTCCCAAACCATCAAACAAGTTTAAAAAACTAGAGTGGGAAATTATTGATATTGGAGACATTGTATCAACAATAAACCTCACTAATTTATCGTCAAACGATTTCTGAGAGACCTTCTTCTTATTCATGGTCATCGTTATGGTACTCTGTTTTATTTTTTTCGCTTCTGGTACTGGTGAGTTATTAGTAGTTTCAATATGTCCTGATATTCCTGATTTTCTTTTTTGAGCCCAATTCATTGTCTGCTTTTCTTTTTTGTATTGTAGATAAGACTCATACATACTCATATGCTTCTTCTTTATATGTTTAATAAAGTTGGTCGTTACAGATAAAGATCCTTTAATAATGGCTTTTGAGGGCAGACACAATTGACATTGAGCTTGAATCTGGCTTCCATGATCAGTCTAAAAAGTAAGAAAGTAAAAAGATTAATGACAAAAAATATAGCTTTAGACAAAAATGTACCTGGCTAATGACTTTAAAAAATTTTCCGTCTAAAATAGAATTCCTCTGAAGTTTACAATATATTTCATCTCTATCATCGCTCTTAGAAGATCCAGCTCTAGAAGCCTCCGTGGAATTCTGCTCAACAATATCAGACAGCGTGATATGTTTACTTTTGAAATATACATCTAAAGATTTTTGTCGTTTGCTGCCTTTGGTGTTCTCGTTTACATAATCTTCGTCATCATCTCCAGATGTTGCATATGGATCTGCAACAGAACTCCCAGGACTTTCCATTAAATTGCTACTTGATGACATGAGCACATCACAAAATACCCTGAAATTGCAAGAATGTTAAATCGTTAGCTAAATTTTACAATAAACAATAGAAATAAAATATTTGAGGAGCCTCTTAGCAAAACGAATAACGTCTACTTTCAGTAAAAATAAGTAGCATGTAATGAATTGTTAAAACTAAAATAATTTTCGATATAAAATCTTGGAGCGATAATGGTCCAAACCACAGAAAACTAATACATGATTGAATATATTATAATGAGAATCGCCCCACGATGTTATATGGAATATTATTTTTAGTAAAGGGAGATCTGTCAAATAATTTTTGACTTTTTAGTGCAATTTTTTTGTACCTATGTTCTGGCCACTCAAATAAGGTCACAACTAGCCATTTTGAATTGACAATCTAGGTTTTCTTGAACTTTTGAGTCAAATATCAAACTCAGCAATCTTAAACACCCCCAAATACCAAGTTTGAGACAAATCGGTTCATAAATCGGAAACACAGCCATTTTGAATCCGCCATTTTGATTTTTATTAAGGTCGAGGGAAAAATCATATTCAGCGACCTTAAACACCCCAAGTTCCAACTTTGAGACAAATCGGTTTATAAATTGGAAAGCCTGCCATTTTGAATCCGCCTTTTTCATTTTTTTAAGATTGAGTCAAAAATCGTATTCAGCAACCTTATATATTCCCAAGTCCTAAGCTTGAGACAGATCTGTTAATAAATGGGAAAGTTAGCCATTTTAAATCCGCCATTTTGATTTTCTTAAGGTTGAGGGAAAAATCATATTCAGCGACCTTAAACACCCCAAGCTCCAACTTTGAGACAAATTGGTTCATAAATTGAATAGCCTGCCATTTTGAATCCGCCATTTTGAGTTTTTTAAGATTTAGTCAAAAATCGTATTCAGCAATTTTAAACATTCCCAAGTTCTAAGCTTGAGACAGATCTGTTCATAAATGGGAAAGTTAGCCATTTTGAATCCGCCATTATGATTTTTTAAGTTTGAGTCCAAAAATGCATTCAGCGACCTTAAACACTGCGAAGTTTAAAATTTGAGATAAATATGTTTATAAATAAGAAAGTCTGCCATTTTGGATCTGCTATTTTGATTTTTTCCTTAAGAAAAAGGTATTAAAGTGCACTGTCACCGGAAACCTATGCACCTACCAAATTTCAAGTCTCTGGCTTATCGGAAAGTGGATCCGTAAAAAACGAATACTAGATTTGATAGATAGATAGACGGTTTAAAGTTAAATAAAATCGCTTAAAAGAAAAAAAAAGTAGTATATTAAGATACTAGTTTTAAAAGACCAAATTGTTTCGCACAAGCACGAAATTAGGAAACGACCCGCTTGCGGGGAGTTTCCTAACGTGCGAGTGCGCTAAATGTCTTTTAAAACGTGTATTTTATACTACTTTTTCTATTTTGCAGGTTTTTTTTAATGAAAAACATTAATTTATTCTAGTCGCGAACAAAAGTTGGGCGGCCATCTTGACACTTTTGACGCCTGTATTAGTAGGAATCCCATTCAATGCGGTGCGAAATTTTTGCTAGTGAGCCTTTGACATTGAACAATTTTGTTAATATCATAACAACCAGTCAACAAAAGTAGTGTCGAAAAGAGGTTCTTTGCGGCACTCCTTTGCGTATCGAAATGTAATCACTTTGAACGCAAAATAGAAAAAATACGAAAAAACACCCAACGCACGAGTGTGAGCAACTTAATGGCTTGCAACAGTGGCAACAAATAGTCAACATGTTCGATCTAAATTGTTAAGAATAATAATAAGCATACTTACTCGGTAGTCGGTACTCCTTACTCAGCTTACTCGTCACAAAAACAATCACAAATCACAATCTTCACAATATAAAACGATGTCAGTAAGGAGAAGTACGGTCTGAAACTAATCGTTTTATCCCTACGTTACAGGCGTGTAGCCCGGCGAATTTCGCAGCTGGCACGCCTCGAAAGGGTTTTTTTGCGTCGTCGCCCTCTAAGCAGCGTTAGCAGAGTACTTATGTTTGTGTTTTAATTTAATTGTGAAAAAATACTTAAGTACTACATCTTTGATATATTTAAGTACTTAGGGACTTGGAAATATATTTCAAGTACTTTTTGGTACTTAAGTTCTTAACGGTAAAATTTAAGTATTAAGTATAAGTATTTTGACAAATACTTAAAAAAGATAAGTATCAGTAACAACTTTTTCCAAATACTTAAAGTAAAGTACTTAAAGTACTTTTTTACTTAAGTACTTAATTCAAGTACTTTGAGTACTCAGTACCGCAGCTCTGGTCTTGACCAAGGTTGCTCGGCCTGCTCAACTACTTGGCCTTATCACAGTGTCGCATAAGTCTTCTAGCGCTGCGATCAAGTTTTCCGCACCCAATTAGATCACCACAACCTCAAATTTTGTCCAGTTTTATGTCGATCTACATTTTCATTTATTATCTTTAAAGATTGCAACTTTACTTTTTTGAAATTACCATTTCTTGTAAGTTGTAAGTATTTATGTGAAATATTTTCCATTTTTAAGGAAATTATATATTCAACACCGCTACTGAATCACGACAGATAGTCAGAATGACAAGATGGTCGCTTTAAAAGAGCTCTAGGCGGAATTAAAGTAATGGTTTAAGAAAGCAATAGAAAAGTCCAATAGGATTTTGTAAAGATTATATGGCCTTATTGAAGCAATATATTGTCCCAGTAATCCTAATACCGTCTTTTAAGTAGCCAATCTAAGACTTGAGCTTTATTGCTATCTTATATAAAACTGCAAGTTTTATGAAGTGCTTAAAGAATAAGTTTTAAATCCAACTTAAAGCTATAGTTTTAAGACAGATTATTTTAAAACTAAACATACTTTAAACCCTCCAGAAGATCAACAAGATTTAAGATTGATAACACAAAAGCCTTGTTAAAGCTAACACACGAGTAACCGGTCTCCAGTCCATGGACACTTAATATTATTGCTGCCAAGGCTGCTTTAAA
>JAEQML010075648.1:0-13738 GCA_016904865.1 Pissodes strobi
TTAATGGACCACTTCCCAAATATATTATTTCTTTTGCTTTACCTCTTCTTTAGTCCACGAGACGCCACTGGCATATTTGTTAGATTTTAAAAATTTTCGTGCCAATATGAAGACACTTAAATTTTTAAGCTTTTCATCATACCGGGTTTTACCACGAAAAGTATAAATGCGCTTAACATCATTATTTTTTGATTTAGAACAAAATTAGACATCTAATAAAATTTTTGATTTCTCCCTCCCTTAAATGTAATGCCCTATGTTTTGTTGCAGTTATTAATTTTATAAAAAAACTATTGGAAAATTAGAAGGCAAAATGTAATTCACAAAGCAATAGTTTATTTTTCAGAACATATTTTCCCGAAATTGGATGAAAAAGGAGGGTTTATTCAGTGGCCTCGCACGCTTGATCTAACTGCACGTTGCGACGCGATTATCGGTGAAATCCCATCTGGATGCCTGCGATCAACTGATATTTAAGAACCGACAATCACCTAGAAATGCGGACTCGAAAGTATCCTTCCTTTCCGAAAGACCATGATGGAACCGCGCGCACTTGCAAGGCGATAACAGCGCAGGAACCTTACCAGCGCAGCCTTTCACAACGAACCAGTGAAAATGGATCCTTAATATACGGCGCGCTAAACGACAGCGGTTATGGTGAATGTGCGGGAAAAATATCTGATCGAATTAAATATCGGGTTTAAATATCGAAGTACGGAAACATACCCTAAAACCCCCCTAAAACTCTCGAACGCAACAGGCCAGAATTGTTAGTGATAAAACCGGACTGTCACAACGTACCTACAGGAAAACTGTAACTTATAATTTGAAGGAGTTTCGGGAGAGAATAATTGTAACCGAAATAGGAAGAATCTAATGGGCAGTTATCTTTGACAATGCTTTAAACGGTTTCATCAATTGCCTTGCTTACTGCCAGGAAATTGATGGCCATGCTTTTGAGCATCTAATTTAGGAGGTTCTTCTGTATTTTAATATTTAGTAATTTATTTTTTTGCTTTAACATTAATTTAAAATATCCTTCCAAATGTGAATATAATCTTTAAATATTTTATTCCATCCCACAGATCTTGTATTTAATTAACCTTCATGCAGTGAAATTAATTAAAAGGTAATTACAAAATGTTGAAGATGGGTCGTTCAAAACTAAGACCTAACCTCATCCACGAAAAGCCACCATTATATACTGTCCCACTCACTTACATAGCTTCTGACGTATTTGTCATTATGAAGCATCCCAGGATAGCTCCAGATACATATGACAGGTCCAGTATCTCTAGGCATACTAGGAGGACGCCGACAGTGAATTGTTGAAAGCCATTTTTATATCTAGAAATATTGCCACCGCGATATACTTATTTTCCATAGATTAGGTGACGCTAACAATAAAGATGGAGTGGTATTTCTCATCATTTGTCAGCATGATATACCTACTGGCTAAAATTATATTTGTTAACGAATTAGGAAACACTATCTAATCTAAAGTAGCCTAGTAGTGCATGGTCAAGAAAAATTACATAATCATTACACTTCTTGTTAATTTCACTTCACGTGGCCTCGAAGTACAGCAGGATCTAGACATTCACACCGTCACTCAGTTATCAAAAGTCGATTTGCTGTCAACCAATTATTTCTAGTTTCATAATTTTACTGTCGTCCATTGCAGCATAATTCCCGGCCTCTTTATATTCTTAGCTCGAAATAAATAGCTTGCATTTCGAACTGTGTGATCAGTTACTTAAATCTTCGATGATTCAAAAGAGAGTCGCCCGAAGTTAGATGTACTCTCTCCCCTCCCCCTTCGGAAAACTTTTCAGAGTCTTGTCAGCTATTCGGACGACATTAAATGAATTTGAAAGGACTTGCCGTTGAGAAGCAAAAGTTTTCAAGTCGAGTTACAAGTAAAACTTTCGAATTAAAACCGAGTTTTTAATGAACTATTTAAAACCATGCTCCGGTGACATTTGGAAAAGTGGGGCTCAAACGGGACGAACAGAAGGGAAGAGATAATTATTTAGTTATTCATAAGTTTCCCGAGAATTTAAGCATAGTTATTTTTTTTATGTTTTTCTATAGAATCTGAATCCTTTAGTAAAGACAAATACTGAATACATTTTTTACTCTATAGGTGTAGTCCGCAAAGAAAGCACCGTTGCATCAAATAGCAGATGCGTAAGGCTAGACACTTTTCATCCATAATCTATATTTTTTTGGTCTGCGCATGATTGGTAGTAAATTCCTCTAATATTAACGGAAAACCTTGTGTATCAACTGCCACTAACAGATTGCGCCATGTTATAAAACATTGGATGAGAGGGTGTAGTAGAACACTACAATCGAAGAAAAGAATGAAGAGGATATAGGATTCAAAAAAGTTTGAAGAGCTTCTGCATAGTAAGCAGCTTATATGAATCAACATCAATCGATTTCGAAAGTGACACGCCAAAATCGAAAGATTATGATATGACTTATGAAATTTGAGCTTTTCTGGCTCTTTAACTTTCTTCTGGAAGTTAGTGCCTGATTTGATTTGCAGAACTATAAAGCATACCTTCAGCAATTAGAAATTCAAATTAAGCTCGTACTTCCGATGGGAAATCAGTCAGATAAAAACGATGGAATATAATTGAGATCAAGCATCGTCTCTCGTTTCAGTAATTATTGTTGTTCAGATAATAGAACTTGTTCAACATTGAAAGTACCAACCCTAGCCATAGAGGCTCTTCCTCTGTGTCTTTCTGCAATTTTTGTAAAATCTTTCCAAATAGCGAAGTATGTTTCACTGCCATAGGAATGATTTAAATAACTTACCACATTCGAAAAAAAAAATATGAAACGGATATAGGGTTCAAAAAAGAACAAAAGTAGTTTGAAGAGCTCATGTATATGGAGTAGCTCAAGGCCAACAATTTAGAAAGTGGCAGGCCAAAATCGAAATACTATCGTATGTCTTTTGAAATTTCAGTTTTCTGCCACATTAACGTCCCTCTAACAGTTGGTGATTGACTTGATATGCAAACTATGAAGCACATCTTCAGCAATTAGAAATTCAAATTAACCTCGTACTTTCGATGGGAAAATCAGTCAGATAAAAACGATGGAATATGATTGAGATCAAGCATCGTCTCTCATATCAGTAATTGTTGTTCAGATAATAGAACTTGTTCAACATTGAAACTACCGACCCTAGCCATAGAGGCTCTTCTTCTAGGTGTTTCCGCAATTTTTGTAAAAGCTTTCCAAATAGCGAAGTATATTTCACTGTAATAGGAATGCTTTAAAAAACTTGCCACATTAGAAAAAATATATCTGAAGAGGATATACGGTTCAAAAAAGAACAAAAGTAGTTTGAAGAGCTCCTGCATATGGAGTAGCTCAAACCAATCAAGTTTGAAAGTGGCAGGCCAAAATCGAAATACTATCGTATGTTTTTTGAAATTTCAGTTATCTGCCACATTAGCTTCCCTTTTGAAGTTGGTGCTTGATTTGATTTGCAAACCATGAAGCATCATCATCATCATCATCATTCAGCCCTCTGTGTCCACTGTTGAACATAGGCCTCGCTAATCATTTTCCATTCCAATCGATTTTGTGCTGTTTGTATCCAGTTGCTGCGGGTCCTCTTAATATCGTCCGACCAACGCGTAGGCGGTGTTCCTCTACTTCGCTTGTCCGTTCTAGGTCTCCACTCAAGAAGCCTCTTTTCCCATCGATCATCCCGCATCCGTGCAACGTGGCCAGCCCAGTTCCACTTATGCCTCGCAATAGCTCCAACGACATCGCTGACACCGGTTCTTCCGCGCAAATCCTCGTTTCTTATGTGGTCCTTTAAGGTCACACCAAGCATGGATCTCTCCATCTTGCTCTGTGTAACTCTAAGTTTCTTAACCGTTGCTGTTGTTAGTGTTAGGGTTTCTGAGCCATATGTCATTACTGGCAGCACGCACTGATCGAAAACCCTTCTTTTAAGATTGACGGGAATCTCACTCTTGAAAACGTCTTTAAGTCTTCCAAAAGCTGCCCATGAGAGAGTGAGCCTTCTCTTTAGTTCGCATGTCAGGTTATCCCTTGAGATGCTGACTTCATGGCCAAGGTACACATATCTATCTACCATTTGAATTTCAGCTCCACCAATCTTCAAGCCACAACTGGGAACAAGGTTTGTCATGAATTTTGTTTTTGACATATTGATATTAAGACCGACTTTTCCACATACCTCTTGCAGGTCCTGCAACATCAGTCGCATTTCTTCTAGATTGTCCGAGAATAGCACTATATCACCTGCAAAACGTAAGTTGTTTAGGTTCTTGCAATCTATGTTTATACCTCTCTGACTCCAGTCCAATTGTTTGAATGCACTCTCCATGACTGTAATAAACAGTTTTGATGACATCGTGTCGCCTTGCCGAACACCACGTTCGATAGTTTTACCGTCATTGTCGCATTTTTGTAGATATTGTGGATGAGTTTGGTATATCGGGAGTCGACCCTACATTCCTGAAGTGCATTCCACTATGAAGCATACCTTCAGTAATTATAAATTCAAATTAAGCTCGTACTTCCGATGAGAAATCAGTCAGATAAAAACGATGGAATATAATTGAGATCAAGCATCGTCTCTCTTTTCAGTAATTGTTGTTCAGATAATAGAACTTGTTTAACATTGAAAGTTCCAACCTTAGGCATAGAGGCTCTTCTTCTGGGTCTTCTGCAATTTTTGTAAAAGCTTTCCAAAAAGCGAAGTATGTTTCACTGCCATAGGAATGATTTAAATATCTTACCACATTCGAAAAAAAATATGAAGCGGATATAGGGTTCAAAAAAGAACAAAAGTAGTTTGAAGAGCTGCTGCATATGGAGTAGCTCAAGCCAATCAATTTAGAAAGTGGCAGGCCAAAATCGAAATACTATCGTATGTTTTTTGAAATTTCATTTATCTGCCACATTAGCTTCCCTCTAGAAGTTGATGCTTGATTTGATTTGCAAACTATGAAGCACATCTTCAGCAATTAGAAATTTAAATTAAGCTCGTACTTCCGATGGGAAAATCAGTCAGATAAAAACGATGGAATGTGATTGAGATCAAGCATCGTCTCTCGTCTCAGTAATTGTTGTTCAGATAATAGAACTTGTTCAACATTGAAAGTACCGACCCTAGCCATAAAGGCTGTTCTTTTAAGTCTAGTAATTTTACGTTAAATTCTGGAAAAAACAGGCTCGATTAAACTAATAACTACTTTCTTAAAACATTTTTTTCTCTATGCATTGTATTTTTTAAAATTCTTGCAACTGCACGTAGATTTCGGTAATATGAAGAGTAGTTCATTGACCGCATATACATTTGGCATGCATATTTCTTTGATAGGTATTCACATTAATTAAAAGCATTAGCATTAGCAAGGCTCTCTACAATATTGCCTTTTTTCACACAGGCATTGGCTCGTATTTCTAGTGCCATATTGTCACGACTTTATTTTTTACTTGTGATGCCACGCCTTACTTAGCGTGCAGGAGAGTAGCCCAGATTTGGGATCGCACTACGTCAGATTGAGAAGAGATGATAAAGGAGACAGGTTGGTAAAAACAATAACAAGTTTATTTACAAACAAACTTAACAACGTCTAGACTGTATGTTAATAAATGCGTGTTTATGTTTATAGATAAATTAAGAGTTTACACTATACCCAATAATTAATACTAAATGCATGTCTTCTGGAGGGAGGCTTAGTCCAAATGTTTCTAGGCCCTTGGTCACTGTTTTATTAATAAAGTTTATGTCAGCTGGGTTGTCTTTTATTTATGTATTTGTTTTGATATTTATATGTTGTCTTTTAGCGTTTTTGATTTAAGTTTGTCACAGATTTCTAAGGCACTTGCACTACTTTTAAAAATTCCCAAAATCCCCTTACTGGAAATTTTGATACTTCAGTCGTAGATTCGACTCTCACTACTTTTTAGAATCCCCCAGGTGCCGTCTACCTATGTACACGTTCATCCAGGTTAGGCAGGGACCTGATCACCCTGTACATATGCAGAGGTGTTCACAGATATTGAGGTTGTGGGATAGAACAACTAGAAGTGTACCCACCTGTGTGCTATACCCAGCTAGGTTCAACGTAGTTGAGAGAGACCCGAAAGCCTGATGAATTTGGTATTTGTCTGCGTATTTATATGCTACAAAATGCTGATGGCTGCAACGTTAAGGATTAAAATCGCTCCCGTCGAACGCTCTAGTTGTTTATACTTAACTGTGAATGTTTATATAACATTTTTCAAGTTCAAGTTCAAACTTAGGACAGGGTGACATTTAATTAGAAGGTTTATGCTTTTTAGTAGTTCACAATATTTTTAAAAACCATAAAATAAAAAAGATCTTCCCTTCGCAAAAGTTTTTGGAACAATATATTTTTTACGAGCATCATATAACAAGAAAAAGAAAAAAAAAGGTTATTCTTTAAAGAATCCTTAAAATGAAACCTGCAAGAATTGCAATGGCAATTTTACAAAGGACCCCTCACAAGTATTATGGAATTTTGCTGCCTGGTCAAATTTAATGAAATTTTAGTATGATGTTTTCTTGAGGTTCTGATCAAAAGTGTCCATAGGCACAAATAAATTTTATGGTTGGTTTTTGAGATACAGGTTGTTTAAAAATTTCAATATTCGATTGTAATTATGTACTCACCGAACAATTTTTTGGAGCTTGATTAGGATCAAGCACTATTTTTACAATAAATTAATACTTGAAGACATAAACTGTACATACAATGTGTCGGAATTAATACCATACGAAACATTGCAGTTTATATGGAGCTCAAGAATCCCGAATATGCAGGCCACAGCTTCACGTGGTTGTCTGCCACTTTACTGGCCAATTCGGGTGAAGGTATTACCAGTAGCAAATAACTGGAAGGATGGAAATCCACAATTGTTGCAGAAGGATATTTGGAAGAATCCGCCAATCTGAAAAAAAGGCATCTCCAACAACATTCTCAATCTCAATGTTTTAAACGCTATTCCATCAACTTCCAGGTACAATTTCAAAATACTCACATCATCAAATATTTCACCTTTTCCCACCAGCAACATGAATGTCCCACACCTTTTTCTTTGACTTCAAGTTCGCTGATATCCGCAACCAATTAACATAGTGCAACAAATTGTTCTTTTGCCATAAATATAAATAATAAATAGGAAATATCTATGTATTATTATATTGTAATTATTCCAAAATTGCTTTGTTTAATAAATATGTTTTTTTTTTTAAATTGCACGTATTTATTTTTTAAACGAACTTTAATCCTATCACGCGCTGGACAATTTTCCGCACTCTACTGCTTACCAGAACGGTTGTTTTTATATATCTTGGAAGAGTTATGAGATAGTATGTCCTTTACTCCAGGAAAAACTATAAAAACTTCCATTAAAGTGTTCATTACCAAACTCGCCTCAATATGGGTATCGAGTTGCATAGTCTGTCACCGAAATTATAGAATAGTTAGGCAAGGAATTCAAATTACCACAATTTAGTGAACTCCCGCAGACCAAAAAAAATGGCTGCATCATCATTGCGCACAAAACAATGAAATGTTTAAACAATTGTTAAATAAATTTCGCATGAACAATTAAGTTTTGGTTGCCGAATCAAGTAAAATCAGGGCGAAGAGCGTCTGCCAAGTAGCATTGGAAGCCTCACCAACAAGTCGACAAGAGGCTATTTTGACGAAATACTCGCCTGAGGAACCAGTGGCACACACATTAGAGGGAAATTCTATGGCACTCGACGAGCGGTGTGTGTGCGAAGATGTTGATTGACACGGTTCTTGAATAATTGTAGGTTGTAATTAGAGGGGTGTACGGGGCGAAGGTAAATAGTACCAGCTCAAATGTCAACCTCACCAATGTTATCCGGTATACCCTGCTAAATAGCTGAGGAGGCTCTGACGACCGAATATCTGCCGGAATAAGCAGATCCCTCTTGCTGGCCAACAGCTTCGGGTGGATGAGCCGGTAAGAGTAAGGGCACTCACTTGTCCTAGGGATGAGAAATCATACCTAAAAGCGGATGAATTAAAGAAAAATCATCAATGGCATGTGGATGCAAAAGGCAAGGGGAAACCACTGCATTAAAGACTGTAAGAGTACCCTTAGCACAATCGTGCACAGCGATCATGAAGATGTTCAAAACGAAATATTCCGGAGTTAATAGTTCCCCAATCAGATCTCCGGGGGGAACAGTGGCAAACAAGTTTATGAATGCAGCAGCAAACAGTATGAAGATCGGAACGTGGAATGCAAGAAGTATGTTTGCATCAGGAAAACTGGACAACATTGTAAAGGAAATGTTGAGACTAAATGTTGATATTCTGGCAGTTAGTGATGTGTGATGGCCAGGAAGTGGCAGCTGCGCAACAAGTAACGGCACATTCTATTATTCTGGGAATAGTGACTCGAAGCATTTGTATGGAGTTGGAGTCGTTTTAAATAAAGGTTTTGCAGCCTCGGTTTTAAATTTTATACCTTATTCAGACAGAGTCATGATGCTTCAACTTAAAACACATGCAGGAAATATGAACATTATACAGACATATGCACCAACGCGGATAAGGAGGACGACGAAGTTGAAGATTTTTATGCTGAGCTTGATTATATTTTTAGAAGCATAAAGAGTGATAATATCACAGTAGTTATAGGAGATTTTAACGCCAAAGTAGGCAAAGTCAAGGTCGAAGGACACACAAGGAATTTTGGCCTGGGAGAAAGGAATAATAGGGAGGATCGACTGGTAGATTTCTGTCAAGTTAGAGATCTCATCATAACAAATACCTTCTTCAAACTGCCAAATCATAGATTATATACCTGGAAATCCCCTGCGGATAACCCAGGAAATACAATTGAAACCAAATATACTACATCCTCACTAACAACCGCTACAAGAACGTAATCAAAGCTGCAAAAACATACCCAGAGGCTGACATTAACTTCGACCACAACCCAGTTATAGCTAAACTTTATATAAAGATGAAAAAGATTACAAAACGTCTCAATAACTGCATAGACCCAAAACTCTTTAAGAATCCTGAAATCTATGACACAGTTAAGAAAGAGAACAACGAATGTATGAGGGACATTATCACATCGAATGAAGTCAGTGTGGAGGAAGAGTGGAAGCAAATTCAAACAGGGTTAGAAACAATAGATAAAAAACATCTAAGTAGAAAGAGAACCAAGATAAAGCTCTGGATAACATCAGAAAGTCTAGATCTTATGGAAGAGAGAAGAAGGAGTAAAGACAATAAAGATGAGTAGAAAACACTACATAAGACAATACAGACAAAAATTAAGGAAGCAAAAGAAGAATACTTAGTAGCTCAAGGAAGTACTAGAAAGGAAATTTGACAGCTTTCGCATGCACAAAAGGATAAAGGAAATGGCTGGATGCAACAGGGTCAAGGCAGCTAGTATAATAACTGACGTGGAGGACAAACTTGAAAGGTGGAAAGCATACATATCAGAACTCTTCGATGTTGAAAGACCTCCAAAACCGGTTTTAGAATCAAGCAATATGCACCTAAAAATATTAAGAGCAGAAATAGTATATGCTCTGAAAACTATGAAATCCGGGAAAGGTGCTGGTCCTGATCAGATACCCATATAGTTTATCAAACTCTTTGATGATATTGTGATTGATATCCTGCTGAATCTTTTTAATCGCATTTATGATAAGGAATAAATTCCTAAACAATGGCTAACATCCACTTTTGTGCTCGTACCAAAGAAACCAAATCCAAGAGAATGCTTAGATTACCGAACCATCGCACTTATGGGCCACACTTTAAAGTTGTTCTTGAAAATCATCCACAAAAGAATTTACAGAAGATTCGAGGAAGACATAAGCAAGAATGTGTCTGAGATGTGTCCATCAACTGCAGTGTGCAGAGATTGGATCTTAAGGAAACTAGCAAGCCAGCTGCAGAGAGACGCCAGCAATACCTGGAGCTTCTGGGGCAATGCAAAAATGTATTCCTGGTTCTTTGATTGTGTTTGTCCTTAGTTTCGTTAAACACACGGTTGGATTCGTTTCTCGGTTCGGTAAAATTATTGCGACCTTAAGCGTTCTAATTTTGCTGTCAGTACTTGTAGGCTTGTTGTTTCCTACCTACGGCTCTTTCACATCTTCTGTCGAACCAGGGCTTTCCTTTTGAGGTAACTTTGAGGTAATTTGGAATGGATGCTTCCATTCCTGAGGAGATTACTTTCGTAATCTCTTCGCATCAGACTGACGGATCGTCAGTGCTAAAGCAGACGCCGAGCCATGAAAATTAGAGGTAGAACTCTCTTAGATCCTCACGGTTGTCACAATAATTGTAATGCCAGATTTTACGAGCCAATGGTGGTTCCTTCTGTAGGAGTGGCAGTTCACAAGCCGTTGTAATAAGTCTGTGGTCGGAAGTTCCTAAATGTGGACCAACTGTAATTGTGTAGTGGTCAGGATTTATGGTTAGGATAATAAATCTTAAGCTTATTCCTCAATACGAGGTGGCAAATTCTCACAATAAATCATTTTGTAGTGAGAAAGTGCAAAAATACTTTAAAAAAACCTCAAAGTGAAGTATTTTTAAATTATTACTCATGACAGTATTGTGGCTACCACTCGATTTTTTGAAACCACCATTTCGATTATTAGTTTCGAAGTTTTGGTTTTCGCTATGATAAACTTATAATTACCGTCACTTTCTAAGTGTGTAGTTAACATGTGTACAATATGCATCTTTAATAATGTACTTATGTGATTATCTAATTCAGGCTACGTATTCGTTGTGCAAATGTCGCATGCATGCCTTAATAAAGTTCATATCCCACTTATATCGTAAATAAATATTTCAGTCTATCCAATGGCCCGGTAAGACTGGCTCTAAACTAATGGTCCACCTGTATACTATTAAACCATTAAAAAAACCAACACCAACATAATTCCTTTAAACAACTTCAACATTCTTCCGATCACTTAACTGGCGAACCGTAATTAAATTGTTTGAATTAAATACCGGACTTCACAAAAAGTTAGATACCTGCTTGCACCTATTCATTAAAATATCTATGTGTTATTATTAGTGTATATAGTAGCAGTGATGGAGATTATCAGTATATATAGAGTGTCTCAAAAAGCAATTCCACCAATTTTAATTTTGGCATCACCATATTGGCTGTTAGGTTGGCTAGTAATTGCGTGTCGAAAATTAAACTTTTATATTGCGAAAATGGTTGGATTATATTGTAAACTGTTTACGCCAATGGGATAAGTAGAAACGATATCAGTAACATTTTATACAAAAATAGGGTATTAAAATAGTAAAAGTGTATTTGCTAATTAGAAAATTATTCTACGTTTATCATAAACGAAAAAAAGGCATTGCATTTCATTGAAAATTGCATTCTTTAAAAGTTACCGTATCATAATCTTCAAGGAGTTATGTGGCTTGCCAGATCTCCGGATCTATCTCACCAAAGGTTTTTTTAGTTCAATGGCCTAGATTGTTTCGGTTTCCTAAAATGAAGTGCTCCATCCGTACCCGCCCAAAAAAAGATTTTAACTTGGAACATGCTTCGAAAGCCAAATGAAATCCCATTTGGATTTCGCTTTCAGTGCTAGAAAGCCCGGTTCTTCTGCCATATTTTCAGACTTAAAAAAATAACCTTTTAACAAGTAAAATTAGGTTAGGTACTTCTCAATGCAGATGGCTGACATCAGACCCATTATTCCAGGGCATTGACGGGTGGAGTAACTTGATAATCCATATAAACAGTAGTGGCGTACAAATATTATTTAATTTCATAATATGGAACATAATAACTCAGTCAATTGAGTATATTAATATTCTAACCAGACCAAGCCCTTTGCTAGTCGAGCAATGAGTTTCCTTCTTGTAGACGCTCCTCCCTCGCCCACGAGATTGCTGACTCGGCCGGGCAGTTCTTTTGCTTTGCAGTGGTTTGGTACTAATTAACGCACTCAAAAAGTCCTTATAAACATAATTGATAGAACCATTAGTTTAGAGCATTAAGAAGCACCCTGCCATCTTTTCAGAAACATCCCTTTATTAATCCCAAACTATATAAAGTTTTCTGAAAAAAAAAAGTTATATGCTTAATGTAGTAAGTTATTTTCAAAATAATTTAGGATCAGGGTATCCATTACAACTATACTTAGCTGACAGAACAAAGTAACAGCACATCTACCATATTCGTTCCGTAAAGCTATATTTTGTCATCAAAAATTTTATCCCCATCAAAATGTCATCGCGGAGTTTTTCTCGCGTAAGGTATATAAAAACATTTCAATGGATGCCAATTTGAATTTTATGAAATAGCGCAGAGCTTTTTCCTAAGAAAATTTCCCGGCCCTTCATACGCAAATTCTTAAGGAGCCCTTATACCCGATCTTACCATATATTATATAAAAAGTTTCCCGTGACGGCGGAAAGTCGGGTAAAAAATAAATTTCGACGACATTTTTTAGCAGATGGCATTGGAAAGTCCCAATTTGTTGAAAGGTTCCATTCATTCCTTTGCAATCCATTTGCAAATTATATTATCGAGTAGTCCCGAGGAGCGTGAGTATACAGGGTGTTTAAAAAAGACGCGGCAATATTTAAGGGGGTGATTTCTTAGGTCATTTTATGAAAAAAAGTTCGGATACACATAGGTCCGGAAATGCATTGTTTCCAAGATACAAGGTGTTAAAGTTTTTTTAAAATATGGTTTTTTTTTTAAATAAATCAAATATCTTCTCACCGATTTTTTTGAAATTTGGCAGCCTTGTTTCTAGTAATAAAGGGCTGATTTGGCCCTAACTAGATAAAAATTATTAAGTCCAGTGGCGTTAGGGGGGAGCAACTTAATAAATTTATTGACAAAAAAATGTATGCCACTGACTTTAATTAAATTTTGATATATCCTTGAGATAAAGCAATCAAAATTACAACTTTTTTGTCTCCTGAATTTTTCTCGAATCTTGCTTCGTTTACGAAATAAAAAATAAAAACTATTTTATTTCATGTCCATTTATTCACTAACAATAATTAACATTAACAATTAACATTTATCGTACAAAAAATTACAAAATCTGTTGAAAGTGACCACCTCCAGCTCGGATACAGGAATCCAATCTTCTCATCATTGACTGGCGAACTCTCTCAAAAATACCAGGGTCGTTTCTCGACCATTCCTTCATCCTCTTCAATCGGAGTCCTGAGTGTCTCGGTCAACAGCAATATGTCTTGGCATGACCACGTTACTAACATCGCAAAATCAGCCTCCCAGAAGCTTGGTGTGCAATTTCGCAACAAAAAACTGTATACACCGCAGCTGTTGCTCTTGCTCTACAAAGCGCAAATAAGACCATGTTTAGAACATTGCTCACAGATCTGGGGTACCGCACCAAAGCACACCCTAAAGCTGCTGGATTTCATTCAGAAGAGAGCTGTGCTTCTCATCGGCGTCCCTGAGTTGACCCGGAATCTGGATAGTCTAGAACACCACAGACATGTGGCCGAGATGTGCCTGTTTTACAGATACTTTCACGGCAGATGTTCCCAAAATTTGGCCCCCCTCATCCCGCCCCTGGCAACGCCTGTCAGACAGTCACGACAGACAGCAAGACGCACCAGTTCATCGTACAACTGGAAACACCTAGAACATCGCATTACAAGAACTCCTT
>JAEQML010075649.1:0-13738 GCA_016904865.1 Pissodes strobi
CGATGAGAGTAAAGGTTTTTCTTTTTTGTACAACTTGGATCAGCTGACGAATTCAGCTGATCCAAGTTGTACTTCTAGTTTTTTCCATATTGTATTATTTATAACCCGAATACAATGAGTATTCTATAATCATACGCAAGTTTTTTTGAAATAATCATGACCGCGGCTTCAGAATCCAAAACAGTTTAACATAGAGTGAGATTTTCGTATCTTAGTTTTTCATGGCCGTCTATTATAGCTCGTTTAAGCTACGTTCAACTTTTGATCTAACCCAAACAAAAGAAAATTCTACTACGAAACACTATAATATTCTTTGCCCAAACCGTTTGAAGATTCAAAACAGAATACTAAAACCGATTGTGAAAAGCTAAGATATGAAAGTGCTACCCTTGCTCATGATTAAAATGTGTAGATAAAGCTAGCCAAAGTAAATATATGTAGATTTTTGAGCAGGATCCATCAATCGACAAATATTTAAATGAGGTATTTCTTTACAAATAATACGAAAACATCTATCCACTTGTTTAGATCACGTTTTTATAATGCAGAACATTTTCTAAATATGAAAAAAGCTAATCGAGGGAACTGATAGATTTTTCCCAAAAAATTTATGTAATATGTATTAACTCAATGCAAGTGGCAACCCTCCTTTTAGGGATAGTATAGAAGGATGTTATAGAGCAGCAGCTATACCATTATTAACCAAGGACAGCGACAAATATTGTCTCTAAGGACTTGGCTCGGACCATCACAGGACAATCGCATATGATTTCATCGGCTGTGACACTGCGGTGCAGAAAGCAAGGAGAACTACTGCACTACAATCCCTCAGGAATAACCACAATGATTAGTCGCAAAAGTGAAACGGCCCCAAGTCCCCTGCGTCCCTTTAATGGGATAGGGTTGCGAAGAATCACCGGGTGGAAAAACAAAAACAGAAATTGGACCTTAAGTCGAATTGCAAGATGGAACATGAAAACCCTCTATAAGGCTGGAAAGTTAACAACCGTTGCTAGGGAGATGAATAGAATTGGAATAGAAGTTCTTGGTCTCAGTGAGGTTAGGTGGCCAAATACAGGATACTGTATTCATGACGATGTGGTACTTTACTACTCGGGATGCCAAAATGGCGAAGATAAGCACGGTGTGGGCATTATGATAAAAAAAGAACTGCAACAACATGTCGCTAATTTCGTGCCCTACAATGAGAGAATGATGCTGATTCAGCTACACACAAAGTCTATAAATACCAACTTTATACAGGTATATGCTCCTACAGCTGACAGCGATGAAGAAATTATAGAGAAGTTCTACTCAGGCTTAGATTCGCTAACCAAAAAATTGAAGAAGCACGAACTTAATATAATTATGGGGGATTTCAACGCCAAGGTTGGTAAGGCCAGGTGCAGCGTGTTGCTGGGGGCTTTGGACTGGGCGATAGGTGAAAAACTCATACAGTTTTGCCAGGAAAAAGAGCTAGTCATCACTAACACTTTCTACACGCTGCCTCCAAGACGCCTGTATACTTGGACATCGCCACGAAATAACGAAGACAAGATCATAAAGAACCAAATTGTTTTCATCTGTATCAACAGGCGGTTTAGGAATAGCATTAAGAGCGCTAAGACCTACCCAAGTGCAGACGCTGACACCGACCATGAACTGCTCGCAGCCAACGTACAAATGAGACTAAGAAAGCTACAAAGAATATCAAAACCAAAAATAATAACCACAGAAAAGCTCCAAGAACAGCAATATCAAACACAATTTCACAACTCAATTGCAAAAGATTTTTCCGAAGCAACAACGGCAAATATTGCCATGGCCTGGAATAAAATTAAATCCTCGATTCTCACTGCCGCGGGACAAGTTGTAGGCAAAAAAGGAACAAACTGCGAAAACACCATGGATGACCCAGGAAATTATAAGTCTTATAGAGGAAAAACGTAACTATAAGAACACTTACCCACAAAAATACACACAACTGAAAAAGCAAGTGGAACACCTTATAAAGATAGCCAAAGAAAGATGGGTGGAAGAAAACTGTCGCGAACTGGAAGAACTGAACAATAAACATGATTACTTTAACCTACATAAAAATTGAAGGGATTAACTGGAAACACGAGAAAAAGAATACCAGTGGTCACAAGAAGCACCCAAGGAGAGATCCAGTCGACAGAAGATGACAAAAAACAGACTTGGGTAGACTACATAAAACATGTATTTGCAGCAGAACGAGATAACGTAAGAGTAAAAAACAGCGGAACATCTATGTATTCTTAAATCAGAAGTGGAATATGCCATACAAATTTCGAAAAACAAAAAAGGAGCTGGTACCTGACATAATTCCAATAGAGTTCTTACAGGCATTAGACGATAGAAACTTGACCCATCTAACAAAAATACTCAACAAAATCTATGAAACAGGAGAAATACCAGAAGATTGGCTTAAATCGGTCTTCATTCCCTTACCTAAAAAAAGCAACCCCAAGTCCTGTGTTGAATACCGGATGACCAGCCTGATGAGACACACATTAAAAGTACTTTTGAAAATAATCCAACAGAGATTATATCGAAAATGTGAAGAACAACTAGATAAGGCGCAGTTTTGACTTTAGAGAAGGATTGGGAACTGAGAAGCATTGTTTGCTATCACAGTACTGCTACAGAAAAGTAGTGAATACAACAAGAATGTTTACGTCTGTTTTATCGACTTCCAGAAGGCGTTTGATAAAGTTGAACACGATAAACTCATGGAGAACCTAAGGAGTATCAATCTGGATCCAAGCGTATACGATTAATAAAAAATATCTACTTCAATCAGACGGCAGTAGTGCGTGTTGAGGACATGGAGGCAGATGAAATCGAAATCCAAAAAGGAGTTGGCCAGGGTTGCGTTCTATCCCCGCAACTATTTAATCTATATTCACAGTTTGTGTTTCACAAAGCGCTGGAAGAGAGACGCGAGGGAGTGAACATTGGAAGAAACAACATAAGATTCGTCGATGATACTGCTATAATGGCAGAGAGTGCAGAACATCTTCAAACCCTATTAGATAGAGTCAACCGAGAGTGTGAAGAAGTAGGACTCACTATAAACATCAAAAAAACTAAATTCATGGTCATAAGTAAAAATCCAAACACTAACGCTTTTCTCACATTGAATGGAAAACAAATAGAACGGGTGCAAAAATACAAATATCTCGGCTCAGTCATAAATGCTCAAATGGATCCAGACGAAGAAATAAAGATCAGAATAGAAATGGCTCGAAAAGCATTTGTCAAATACTCCGCAATGCTTTCAAACAGAAATCTTAATCTCTACATCAGAATAAGGTTTACGGTTTACGGAATGCTATGTGCTTAGAGTGGAAACTTGGACCTTGAAAGCCCAAATGATCAAAAAACTTGAGGTATTTGAGATGTGGCTTTATAGACGGATTGGTCACAAAAGAAAAATGTTGACACTCATTAAGATAAGAAAAACATCTTACATAGGACACATATTACGCAACGATAAATACCTACTGCTACAAAACATAATGAAGGGTAGACTAAAGGGGAAGAAAGGTATCGACAGGAAGAATAAAATCCTGGCTCCGAAATGTAAGGGAATGGATAAATCTCGGCGTCGAGGAACTGTTTCATGTTGCAAGAGACAGATACGCATTTAGAAACGTGGTCGCCAACATTCAATGAGAAGACGTCATGAAGAGAAGAAGAATATGTATTTATATGAATTTTATGTGGTACTTCATGAACGCACTTCATAGTGCCTTCAATAACAAATAAAGTTGAAGTATATAGTATCTATTGTTTTAATTAGTTTAGAAAATAAATAGATCTTTGTCTACACTTTGCAGTTATTTTACACTTTAGTACCTATCTAAAATCTAGTCAGACAATAGCTTTTTGGTTTGTCACCTTCTAAATTGAGATCAGATTTTCGATATCATACCTAAATTACATTATTTAAGAAAATGCTGAATGCATACCAACCAGCCTACTGTCACAATATTAAAAATGTCTAGTTTGGGACCGGTATTGTTAAGTTTAGATGCTTAAAATTGCTTTTTCATTCAACTTGTGCTGATAAATAATGACTTGTATGTCTCCTTCTGTAATGATCGTTGCTTTATCGTCCAGCTAGAATTTTGTCTAACATGCTAATGCAAATTGGCCTGGTAACTGTCATAAATTAATCCAGCAAAAATTCTATATCGAGGACCAAAATTTAAATGAAAATCAAGCCTAGCAGGATTATTAGTCGTATTTTTAATTTGAATATTTAAACTCAAATATTTATTGCAATATATCCTTATTTTCTGCTCTATATGCTCTATATCTGTATCTCTATCTCACACACAGGGTATCGAAGAAACGGACGAAAGAGAAGAGCCTATTACCTCAGAACCGTTTCATAGCAACGGTAATCAAGACATTCCACCTAATATTCCCCCCTTACCGCAGAGCCATCTGCTACATAACAGGTCGCCTGAAAAACCGGCCGGATCCGTTGCTAAAATTGTTTCTCAATTCCAAGAAGCTGCCAACCTAAGCAATGTAATTTTATGTTTGTTTTTTTAGTTCACTCTGTAGTGTCTAGCATCTATAACTTTCTTTGCCTCTTAATGTAGTGTCTACATGTTTGTTTAAATGTTTCCCTATTACTAACTCTAAATATGTAGTATTTTCACGCGCATCCATCTGTCTTCATATTTTTATTCAAAACTGCATGTAGAATGCCAAAAAGTAGTTAACCTGGTTCCCTGAAACTTCTGAAAAAGCAAAGTGTTCTTCACATACATTAGTTGATTAAAATTAAGTATCAAATGCGAATAATAGTTTATTAGTCGAAGTTGAATTTTGGCCTGATGGGTGTATTTCACTTTGCTTTTTTTTCAAATTTTTCGTGAAACCTCGAAATTATTTAATTTTTTCATTTTATTACCTGATCATTTCTAGCCGCCCGAAAAAATTGACAATACGATGGTTTTTCCATGGAAGCATCGGGAAATTTTGACTTTTAACATTCCGGTACATGATTCAGAAAAGGCAGGTCTTGGTATCAGTGTGAAAGGAAAAACAAGCGAATCAGGTAAACCAATTAAATTTTGTTCTGACTGTTTCATCATATACGGGATTTCGTGGCGTTCAGTCTTGGGATTTAGCATTATCTAGATTATTTTAAGTATCAGTAGAAAGTATGTTTTACGATATATTTTGGTTGCAGGTGACCTAGGAATCTTCATAAAAAGCGTAATTAACGGCGGAGCGGCGTCAAGAGACAAGAGACTTAGAACCAACGATCAACTGTTAAATGTCAATGGAATATCGCTCCTCCAGCAATCGAATAGTGACGCTATGGAAACCTTAAGGAAGGCAATGTTACATACAGAAGGACCGGTGCCAGGGAATATAACTTTAACCATTGCTAGGAGAGCATCATCACCAGGGTCATCAAGAAATAGATCTAATGAGAGCTTGCTCAATATGTCCCAAACATCTCAGGTATAATATCAATCATACTATGGTTTATTAAATGGCGTACAGTTACGGTTATTATATTATATTCCAAAATATCATGTATTTCACACTTCTCTTAAATAATATTGTTCATGTTCCTAGGAAATGTACAACTCCCAAGAAGGTTCCATAGAACCGTCCGGCGAAAATTCGAACTCGAACGCTTCGAACGGATCTACTAACACCGTTATTTATAATCCTCACCAAAATGGCATTATTCCTATTCAGCTGAGCCCTATGCACACGTGGAATCCAGTTCTAGAGCGATTAACTGGTAGGTGGACCAACATATGCTATATACTTCATATCATATATTACAATTTTATGGTTTCCAAGTTGGGTATTATAACATGTTTGCTCTTTGTAAAATCCAGTATCTCCTTATTCATTGCATTTGGCATAATTCTGCAGCAAGTTGAGTTGCTATTGCTATTCAATATTGTTTAAGGTTCTCGGTATCTTATTGCAGGTTCAACGTTTTACAAAAACATATTTCAAAGTTGTTTCCACGCTATAATAGAGATAATTCGGCAAAATCGTTTTAAAAAAATAGGGTTTTCATATTATATGATCATTTCATGATCATATAATATGAAGAATCGACGAATCATACAATATGAAGAATCGACGAAAATTGAAATCTCGAAAATAGGCGTTGTCGTTGAGGGTTAAACTTTTGTCATAAAAACTGTAACTATTATTTCAGCGTATTTATTACCTTTACATTTTTATTCTTTTTTAGGGAAACAGCAGCTGCGTAATGAAAGTTACTACAAAGCTACTCACGATACATGGAGTAGTAGTATGTTAGCAAATAATAGTGCTTTTGGTAACGTTGGGAGCACTACAGTCAACATGAATTCTGCTGAACCGATTTTAATAGAAGACGAATATGGATCTAGAGTCATTGCTTTACAAAATCAACAACAGTAAGTACACGTGACATACCAATCTTGTATAAGTTTTATTTTTATATAAAATTTGATATACTTTTTCAAGGATTATATAAAATCGGCTCTTTCAAATCATTCAACTGTCAATAACTCTTAAAGTATTAGGAATAGGCATATAGTGTGTTACATTAAAAATCCTTAGAATTTCACGTAGAATCGAAAAATCGAATAAAAAATGGGGGCTAGATTTAAAAAAATGTTTCTTTTTGGTCTACCCTGTATACTATACAATTTTTTGTTTTTTCCTTTACGTGTGCAAAAACTACATTAAAAACTCTACAATTTTGTTTTTTATTTTTTTTTGTAGCTTTAAAATTAACAAAGTTAAAGGGGGGGGGGGACATTATGGGTGAACACCCCGTACACTCCCAGAAATTTAACACTTTCAGTGTTATTACATGTTGGATCCATCAGTCTCAAAGAGAAAACCACTTTGTTTGTCTTGTCTGCATTCAGATGCAGTCTATTCATGTTAAACCATTCCTCAACTCCCCGCTGTAACACAGCCATTCCCAACCTGGAACCCTCAAGGGAGTCGGCCGAATATGCCGGCAAGGAGGGTAAATTTTGTACTGGGTTCCATAAGCGGTAAGTCGTTGACATAGAACAAAACCAGTATAGGACCCAGAATTGACCCCTGAGGTACCCCTATACTAATGTCACTCTCCCCCGACGACACACCACCAACACGGGCTACCTGCCTCCTATTGGCGAGGTACGATCTCAGTAGCATGATACTATCAGAAGAAAAGCAATACTTTGCCAATTTACATAATAATATGTTATGGGGAGCACAATCGAATGCCTTACTAAGATCACAAAACAAGGCACTGGCGAACTCCATGTTCTCAAAAGACTCCATGATGAATGCCACCAGGTCCAAGATCGCCAAAACAGTATTCCTATCCCTCCTGAACCCAAACTGACAGGAAGTAAAGAGGTCATTTTCCTCAAAGAATCTCACTATTTCATTTGCAATGCATTTTTCCAATATTTTTGAGATTATGGGCAATAGAGAAATTGGTCTATAACTCTGAGGTTGGTCAGGATCTCCCTTCTTATATATGTGAGGGATTTGATCAAACATCACGGCTTTCTTTGTTTTTTAAGATTGATTATATCTCTAATCTCTATATAAGAGTCAGGAGAAAAGGAGAACCTATCCTTCGTTAAGTTTAGGCAGTCCAGTATCTCAACTGGATCATTTTGAGAATTTTTGTCAAATGTTTCTTTTGCGATATTGAAAAAAAAAATCATTAAATTCTTCAACTGACATATTTGGAATGCTGTTCTTTTTTTATTTGTTTACTGAACCTGTATTATTTTTTATTATCTGCCACACAGCTTTTGAAGGATTTTGGGCTGCAATTACAAACTCATCATTAGTTTTTATTTTGGCTTCCTTTATAGCTCTTTTATATTCTTTTTTAAAATCTTTAAATTGCTGTTGAAGTTCTAAGGTATCATACTGTCGTGAGGCGTCGCTCAAGAATTGCAAATGTTTACGCATTAGTTTCAGGTTATTAGTGAACCAATTGATGTTTTGATCAGATCTTAATTTAAACTTTCTTTCGGGAAATGATCGAACAAATGCCTCTTCCAAGTTTGCCAAAAACTTTGAGAAACACTGATCGACCTCCATACACTCATTAGAAGCAAATCCCCACTCACATGAGGAGACCAGATTAAAGAACTCTGCTATACCTCTCAGAGTGATCGGCCTACATATTCTGCTGGGCCGAGTCGTCTTACCCTTTCTTACGTCAATAGCCAGTTGCAGCTCCTGCCCCAGATGATCAGATATACCAGGATCTATATTTCCGGATGCAAAGGAATCAGTACTAAAATTAATAAATATATTATCCAAACATGCCTCTAATCTTGTGTTGTTGTTTATTGTTTGTATAAAACCATAGCTCTGTAATACATCGCAGAGGTCAAGGGTCCCCGGCTGGTCCGTGTTAAAATGCACATTAAAATCGCCCACTAAAACAATTTTTTTATGTAATCCTATTTTGTTTACAATTTTCTTCCAGCGTACCATACGGAATGTATGAAAATTACCTGATGGAGGCCTGTATACTGCTACAACATTATCAATTAAAATCATTTATATATATTCCACAACATTCAAAACATTCATCTACACAATAATCAAGAAGGTTATGCTCTAATATACTAAAAAGGTTATTTACATAGATGGCCACTCCTCCGCCAGGATGGATAGGCCTTGAGTAGTAACTGGCCAGTTTAAAGAGACCCAGCTGTAGACTCTCAGCTTTTTCTGCCCTTAGCCAGTGCTGCGATAAGCAGACAATGTTATATTTCAAACCCTCTAAAAAAAGCTTCAAGAAGCGGTGCCTTGTTTCTTATGGACCGGGCATTCACATGGAACAGTTTAATATCTTCTGTGTTTACTAGTTCGGTACTGCCATCCCATTTTGAACTAGGGAGTTGTTGTTCTGTCTCCTTTGGGATGTCACCACTTGGCGCTAAAGATTGAGACAATGGTTAATCATTACTCCCATTGGCCATAACTCTTCGCTGAGGTACAAGTGTCTATCATTGAAGGGCACTGTCAGTTTAAAGGAGCTTCGATACTCCTTTTTTTTTCATCTTGTCACATCCACTAACTCCCAGGTCTTTTGAATTTAAATACTTCACAAGGTTATCAGCAGTTATTTCTGGAGCCAGACCAGTGAGAAAACGGACAGACATCCTTTGAGCTGCTTTCAGGATGTGGCTTTCATCACAGGAGCCCTTGAGGGGCTCAGGCCGCGCAGAGTTTGTAGATCGTTTACCCTTTTTATAGGTTACTTTTTCCATTTGTCAGCATCTTTACCGTTGGTAGCTTCTTCCGGGGGAGGTATTTCCTGGGTTTTGATGTCTTGCTGTTTCTTCCGTCAAGATTTTCTGTTTTTTTTTATCGTCTATATCAACATTGTCCATGTCACTCCGCACCAGTGGCGTCAGCGACCTTCTTGAAATGGTATCGACTTTTTGAAATCGATAGTTTACACATCCCTGTTTCTAGTGGTTAGATTTTTATTTCTTATGATTTCGGTCTTCTGAACATCATTTTGATCGTCGCTAGCGACATTACGACGATGGCTGCTATTAGGGGTCACGCATGCGCACTGTTTTACTTTTAGTTTTAGTTCATTTTCAAGAAAATTTACTTTTTCTTTTAATAAGGTCGCATTTTCCATTAAAATGTTCTTACTTTGAAGCTCTTCCACTAGGATCCTTAGAAGGT
This sequence comes from Pissodes strobi, assembly GCA_016904865.1. NCBI lineage: Eukaryota > Metazoa > Arthropoda > Insecta > Coleoptera > Curculionidae > Pissodes > Pissodes strobi. The sequence goes on from JAEQML010075649.1 coordinate 9,736, forward strand.
CATTATTTTGATCATGCTTTTCAACACTTCTCGAGGTTAGGCGATCGCGTCCCTCGGGCTCATGGACACACACGGCGGTTTTCTGGGCAGCAGCTTGTCTCAAACATGCCGGATGGAAACAATAACTGCACCTTTTACATTTAACTTCACTTTCAACTTTCTTATTGCAGTGGAAACATACTTTTTTTGGTTTATTTTGCACAGCACTCGTTGACGACGTCGGCGCCATCTTGATAAACTGCTGGTAATGAGGTTTTCGTGGAGATAGAAACCTTGAAGAAACCTGGTGTTGTAATTTTCGAAGACATGACCAAGGGTAGATATGAGTACTTTTGGCGGCTAAGGGGAAGTACGGGAGGGATGCTGTCTAGTCTGCAGGTGGAAAGACTATATGGAATGCTGGTGTAAACAAAAAAAATGTTATTAGTCTTAATGATGCCTAAATTTTGACTAGTTAGATTATGGTGATTGTTTTTTATGAGAATGCTTTGGATAAATAAGTGTCACTTTACAGTTATAACGTGTTTTGCTTTTAATAATATTTAGTATATCAATACCCTGGGCTGCCTTCTTCGCTTTTTTTTATTTAAGAATGTCTACGCTTTATTCGATTTTCATGCGTTTTTTGAAGCAAATAAAATAACTAAAGTGCCTGCTCCATGGCTTACACCTCGTTAAAAAATATCATAAATGAGAGGAAAGGCCTTATCCACATATAGCAAACTTTAAAACTTACGTCTCCTGGAACGAATACAAATCCTTGCGTAATCTCGTTAATATGGCGGTTAAAACTGAAAAAAAAAGCCTATCTACAACATTCCTTTAGGAATAATCCTCAAAATTTTTGGCGCACAATAAGATATTTAGTCTAACTAAACAAACACAAATTTGTTAGATATCGGAACTGCTGCTGAGTTTAATGATTACTTTGTTAATAGCATACCTAGGATTGACCAGTCTAGCTCGGATCTAATCGTCCATTGCTATAAGGGGAATTTTTTTTCTAAAATAATGTGAACTCATTTATCTTTCAACCTACTACTGCAGAGGAGATTGAAAATCATATTTATAAAGTAAATCTAATGCAATGGGGTCTGATAGTGTTAATGTTAAAATGCTTCTCTACTTAATACCCCGTGTAAGTGCCCATTTGGTGTTTACATTTAACAAATGCTAACTTAGCAACGGGCAAATTCCCATCTACATGGAAGACAGCACACGTGATTCCTGTGCCTAAGTGTACATGCCTCTCAATTGTGTCTGAATTTAGACCAATGAGGCTTTTACCTACTTTGTCGAAGGTTTTGGAAAGAATTGTTGCTGATCAGTTAAAAAAAATATGTATCATGTTTTGCCTGGAACCAGTCCGTATTTCAATCCACTCATAGTACGTCAACGGCTTTATTGAAAGTAAACAATGACATATCTTGCTGGATTACAACAAGGCGTTCGACACCATTGATTACAAATCACGTTTCCTTAAACTACAATATTTTGGACTTGGGGATAATGCTTTGAATTTTTTAGGAACTATTATGTAAATAGACAACAGAGAGTCGTTTTCCGCCATAGTATTTCTAATCTTTCTCTAATAGACAGGGGCGTTGCTCACACCCGATTTTTGTAGATATTTGAGTTACTGCAACTCTCACTAGTATGCCGACGATACCCAAGTTTATTATTCATTTAAAACATCTGACCGCAGCAGCAAGGAGGATTAATCAGGATCTTGTGGATGTGGTGCCAAATGTTCATGGCTTGTTCTTAAATGCATCAAAGACTCAGCTAATGATATTTGGAAAATATAGGCTATATATTTCTGATAATTCTAATTTTAAAATCAGAGTCACTGGTAAGCTTTTGATACCCGCTGAAACAGTGAATAATCTTGGTTTGTGTGTTGATGCTGATTTGAGATTTAACTCCTATATCAAAAGTCTACTCAAATAATTTTTTTAACTTAAACTTTTATATCTTCATAGGGAATCATTATCTACCGAATTAAGGTTCAGGTTGGTCGAGTCTCTGGTTTTGTTGGATCTGTCCTATTGTAATGTGGTATGTATAAGGTTAGCCTGTAGAAGGTTCAGAATGGCTGCCAAAGATTTTCTTACAACCTGCGGAAATTTGATCACGTTTCTCGGAGTCTATCTAGTTCCGGACGGTTAAACATCGGAGAGCGATTTAAGCTTTGCTTGGCAAGTCTGATTTATAGAATAAGTAGAACTGAAATTTCAGCGTACCTGCATGAGTTGCTGATTAGAGGTACAGATGTTTACAATCGTGATACTGATACATGACACCGAGAGCTCTTTTGTATCCCACGACACAACACAACCTTTTTTAAAAAATCTTTCACATATAATGCTGTGACTGTTTTGAATTATTTGCCGCCTGAGGTCGTAAACTCCGCTAATTCTTTTTTCTTTGGACACAAGTTAAAAAAAATATATCTTTGATCGCAGAGACCTGGCATTGCCACCATTGTGAAGGTCTATTATTTTTTATATGTAAATGTATCTATGTATTTGTTTTTCTTTTCTTCTTAGGTGCCATTTTAGTTAATAGGTTTCTTACTTGTATTGTTGTGTTTTTATTTAGATAAATCATATTAATCCAGGGTGTTTGTAATGAGCAACTATCTTGGATACCGCCACCCTTCCTGTAATGTATCATTATCTTTTGTACCATGAAACATAAATAAAGGCATTTTGTATTATATTCTATTAAACCTTGACTCTTCTGGCCTTAGTCTATCTGCAACCATTAGAACATGCTTGAAACTATTTTGAAAACAATTTTTAGGTTATTTGCCTTTTTACTTACTTCTGAAGCTGATCCGTTTTCAGGTTTATTCGCATTATACTATAGATAGTTCTATAAATAAATTGACTAAATATTTTATGGTTTAAGACATCTTGACTTTGGTCTAATCCAAGTAATTAGAATTACACATTTTAGTTTGGTTTTACCTTTTTCAGGTACTTTACGGTGTTGTTTTCAATTTTAATTTTAATTATACATTTCATGTTAGTTTTATTTTATGTAATTGTCGTTTTTTGCAATTTAATATTCACGTCACCTTGTCAAGACCTGAATGTAGTACGGCTTGATTAAATAAGGAAATAATAAAATAAATTTTAGACTATAGCAGAAAATCAGTTAAGCGTTCACGTCTCAAGAGATCTAGACTCTTGGAGTTGAATCACGCAAATAGAATTATGCGTTATAGTTTGGCGAGTTCCAATTCGAGAATCAAGATTTCGATAGCTAATAAATGTTGAATTTTAGCTGATGAATAAAAAGTCAGCTCTTTTATTTTTACTTGTATTCTAGCATAAACGTCCATATGACCAACAAGCTGAACCACATAAACGGTGTTACACCTAACAATAGAAAGGACCACGAACCCGATGGCAAAGCAAGCTTAACGGCAAGCACTGGAGACAAAAGTACCGAATCAGCCTCACAAACGACTGTTCAGAATACCGATGCCACCTATGCGAGTCAGTTAAGCTTAGAAAATCCCCAGGGTTTCTCAAGGTACGATTTTGCCCGTTAAAATATTTATGTCTTGGTCAGCTTTTTACCGATTTTGGCGGGCGATGTCACTCTTATATGTTCTATCAGTATTTGTTTTTAGAATGTCTGTAAACAGTAATTATTTCATAATTTCGAGAAGTCCAATGTTCTATACTTTATAGTATAGTAAGAAAGATTTTTTGGACAACTTTATATTATTTTTAGAATTTGATTTAAAAATTTTTCTTCCTTCCGGAGTATTTTGTTTTTCTCTAACCCTTCCTCTTTTTCGATTTTAAAGTAACAAACAGAAATTAGTACTTATATTTGGATTATAATTTTTCAGAGACGCGTTTGGACGACAAAGCATGTCTGAAAAGCGGCATGCAAAAATGGATGCCAAAAACACGGACACGTATCAGCGCACGAAGAAGATGAGGGAAGAGAGAATTAAAAAAGAATGTAAGTTTATCTTCATTTA
>JAEQML010075652.1:0-13736 GCA_016904865.1 Pissodes strobi
AACGACTGGTTTCAATGTTCGGATTGTCCATATAGAACCTTTCAAAATGATTGTTTCAAGAAGCACCAGATAAAGCATCAACACGAAGACTCAAAAGGTTGGCATAAATGTTTAGAGTGTCCTTTTAAGACAATCCACAAATAAATATAGTTTAGTGTCTCACGCCAGAATAGTCCCTATTCCTAAAAAAGGAGACAGAACAAAGTGCTCAAACTATAGGCATTTCTTTACTTAATACCTCCTATAAAATTCTATCAAATATCCTTTTAAATAGACTAACGCCTTTCGTTAAAGCATTTATAGGAGAATATCGGACAGGTTTCAGGAAAAATAGCTCCACAGACGGGATGAGAATTCAATAAAGTCGTACATAATATTTTCATTGACTTCCGACAGCGCTAAAAGAGACAAATTGTGTAAATGTCAGAACTGTCAATACCCAGAAAGCTTATCAAACTGGTCAAAACTTGTGTGAATGGCGGAATATCTAGAGTAAGAATATAGACAACAAACTAACAGAGCCTTTTAAAGTGCATAGTGGCCTTAAACAAGGGGATGCCCTATCACCTCTTCTATTCAACAACATCCTAGAAAAGGCGGTCAGAGCGGCACGGGTCAAAACAGAACTCCTGTCAAGCAGAGGACCTAACTTAATGCTAGCATACGCAGATGATATTGATCTGATCGGAAAATCAGTAACAACAGTAAAGGAAATATTTAATAAAATAGAAACAGAAACCAGTAAAATGGGACTAAAAGTAAAGGAAAAAAAGACAAAATACCTATGCATAAACAGACATACACGGAGAGATAGAATAGGACAAAACATAACAATAGATACCTACAACTTCGAAAGAGTAGCCCGTTTTAAATACCTAACGATCACTGAAGACAATCATATCACAGAGGAGACAAAAGAAAGAATACAGTCAGCCAACAGATGTATGTATTCCTTAAATAACCTATTCAAGCCAAAATCCCTGACAAGAGCTTCCAAGATTAAAACATATAAAACAGTCATTAGAGTACTCACATATGGATGTGAGACATTGACTATGACAAAATCCAATGAAGAAAGGCTCAGAAGATTTGAGCGGAAGGTGTTAAGGAAAAAATTTGATCCGAGTACAAACCAATATCGCATGAAGACGAACGGTGAAATAAAAGCAATTTACAACGACACCGATATTATACAAGAAATAAAGTCCCAGCGCCACAGATGGGCTGGTCATGTGCACAGACTCCCAAATGACAGACTGGTTAAACTGGTCTGGGAAGAAGTGCCAACAGAAAAGCGGCCTTCAGGAAGACCACATATGCGATGGAGGGACAACATCAAAGCAGACCTGTCAGCGATGGATATACCGTTCGATCCGCTTTTAATTTATTTTATAAAAAAAATTGCTTATTTACCGAATATCTTCGCTTGATTTAAACTTCAGGAATTCAGTGTTTCTAGCTTCATAATTCTAAATTATGCAAATTCGTATGTGATGCGTTTGAAAATGCTAATACCTCTCTTTAACTTCATGTATAATAAGTGTGTTATTCAGCCATACGATAGAATTGTGTAAATGTCGCAGAAAGGTTGGTATTTCTCAAAATGCAGTTACGGTGTAATTCGATAAGCATGTTTATTCGAAAAAATAGAAAGGCATGTAGACATAGTGCAAAGTAAATTCGACAGACAAAATAAGTGCAAACAGTGTACGTATAGAATTCATTCGAAGAGTAAAAATGTATTAAAAACAATGTTGCTAGTGCAACAAGTTCTAATATAGATAAGTATAAAAATACATTTTAGCAGGTGGTTTGAACTAAAGGTCGCAGGTTGTCCTACATTTCAACACATTTACGTGTATTAATTATCACCAATCGATTTTAGGTGTGGGTGTCCAAGAATACCATGGAACAAATGCCGGTAAGTGCTCGTTTTCAAATTTGTTCTCTTCATTTTCACCTTAAGTCAGACAAGCTTTATAGTTAGCTTAAATTGCCTTCAATTAAATATCTGATGCAATGTTTTAATCTACACTAGATGTGGTGTCCTCCGACACCACCCCAACAAGACGGCGACGTCTATATGGACCAAACAATGTCCTTCTTATACGATGACCGCGTCATGTCAGAGAGCCAGCTACCGCCCATTTACGTTAAAAAGGACCCAAAGAGACGCTTCGAGGCCAGCTTCGGCTTGGAATATCGCCGCCCCCTCAAAATCCCAAGAAAAGAGGACGGCGGTACACACGCTCCCAGATCTTTGTTCCATTCTCCGACCCTCTTGAAGCTGAGGAGAGACCTCAAGCTGCAGAAGTACCGTGGACTGATGAGACCGACGATATCGGTGCCGGGAAAACCGGCGTCCGGAAAACCTTCCTCGGAGCAGTCGTTGTACCATAACTGGACCATTCACGAGGACATGGCCCTGCTGAAAGTGATCAAAACGTTCCAGGGGCTGCCTGTGAATTTAATCGTTATGTCTCCGGGGCAGACGCCCAACTGGGACTTCGTCGCGGACTATGTGAATACGGTTTCGATTACGTATCGGTCGCCGAAACAGTGCAGGCAAAGGTAATTATAAATCATCTCGTGTACACATTAAGCTTCTTTCTGTATGTTTTGCGCTTTTAGGTATGAAAGTCACGTGATGCATAGAGAAGAAGGTAAATACGCCGCATTAGATAACGCCATTAGGAAAAAGAAAAAAGCAGCACAACTACAAAAGCTTCCGTTACCTAACAAGTCGAGACCGTCGCCACGGACTTCGCAGCTATACACCCAAGATAATAATTCCACGTTTTCGCAAATAATGTCCGAAAGGTAATATATGTTTTAATTACGTAACCTTAAATTGCTTGCTTGCCTTAATTGTTTATTTTTTGAGGTTATGTGTAAGTGAACGTGTTGTCATTTTATGCTAATTAAAATTTGCTTTTTCGCCTGAAATCCTTGCATTAAATTGGTGAAGACTACATAATTTTGCAAACCAGCAGTGCCTTATATTGTGGACCAATTTGGTTTTTTGAGTGCTGTTTTTCTGCTGGACCTCAGTTTATTTACATTCTTTCACCATACAAATTTCAATATTATGCAATGTTTTTCTCCAGTGTAAGCAAACAGTGCAGTTCCTGAGTGTTATAACCAGCATTTGTGATGTTTATGAGCTTGTGTCTTACTTGTTTCCAACGGGATAACACAAATTTGTGGCATAACCTAAAATGTCAGGCACATGCTGCAATTGTTCCCAGAACTGCATCTTTAAAGAGCCTAGAAATAGTGGTGAGGTGTTCGGATTTCCATGTGACTTCTGCAAAAAAATGATGTGTCGTGGATGTTCTGGAGTCAGCTCTACAGAGATTCGTACACTGATCATGTCGACTCGTATTGTGCCTTACATATGTAAAGATTGTGTCCCAGGTATTAAAAGTGCACTGAGTTTGTCCACCCGTGTTGCTGAACTTGAGGATGCCCTAGGTGAAGTGAAAGCATCGAGCACTCAAACTCTTGAGGAGTTTGAGAGGCAGATTCGTGAAATCAAAGATGATGTAAAGAGCCTGAGTGCAAACTTTATCACGAGTTTGAATGACATTAAGGAAGACTTACAGATTTTAAAACAAAATTCATCTGCACCTAATTGTCTCAGCATAGTAACTCATGGAGTTCCGAATGGTCAAGGGCAGAATACCAACAATGTTCTTCATGAAGTGAATGAAAGACCGAGGAGATCCAGCAACCTAATGGTTTTTAACCTACCTGAAATCCCTACCGAGGATGATCTCACCAAAGCCAAGGGGTTGTTGACTCCTCTAGTGGCTACCTCAGTGATTATTGTGCGTGTCTCAAGAATAGGAAAACCTAATAAAAATGGTCATCGCTCACTTCGCCTTACCCTCACCTCAAGTGATGATGTGCTGCATGTTCTCAGAAACAAGAAGAAAATGGATCGAAGTCAAACTGTTTTTCTTGAACCAGACTTGACCATTGAACAGCGTGTTGAACTTAACAAACTGAAAAGTGAGTTAAAACAACGACAACAGAAAGGAGAGAAATACCTCTCATTGAGGTATGTGAATGGTATTCCTAAGCTGGTTTCGAAAAACTGACGGCTTCATCAATACAGAGGAGGCAGGATTCCACTTTGCAGATCTATTTCCAAAATGTTAGAGGGCTTCGAACAAAACTCCATCTCCTATTTGAGAATGCATCCTATTCTGAATACGACATCTTAATATTTAAGTAAACATGGCTGTCTGAAGAGTTTCAAAATGCTGAATTACAGTTATATGATTATAACATATACAGAAAGGACTGATCACCTGAAACAAGTATCTTCTCTAGGGGAGGCGGAGTGCTGATAGCTGCCCACAAATGCCTTACCAGCAGAATTTTGCAAGCAGTGTTGAACATTTATTTGTACAAGTGGATTTCAATGGTAACCAGTTTATTTTTGCAAGTGCATATTTCCCTCCTTTAAGTAAATTTGATAAATATATTGTGTTTTGTGACAACCTTGAGCAACTCTCTGAAAAATTCCCAAATAGCAAAATATGTGTGATGGGTGATTTTAAGCTCCCAAATGCTCAATGGGTGACTAACGAATTTTCTTCTATGATTTTTCCTTCTCCATCTGCTCCTCCCATTGAGGTTGAATGCCATCAAATTTTATCACTCATGTGTTCCTACCATAATCTGTACCAATTGAATTTTGTTAAGAATCAAAATGACAGAATTCTCGACTTGGTTTTTTTACAGGATAGTAGTTGTATAATTGATGCTGTCGATGAGCCTCTGTTGCCAGTGGATCTCCACCATCCTCCACTTTGCAACACGTTTTTTTTCTGAATAAACCCAGATATTTTTTTCCCCAATTAATTAAAAAAAATAAACCTAGCCCCGGAGAGTCGCGTTACAAAGCCCGGCCCCTGTCGTGGGGTCGTTTGAGCGCCACCCGTTCTAGCCAGCTAAACGGAAATAGCTCGGCAGGTGTTGTACCGAGTGGCTAGATTCGCTCATAAAATTAACCGGTTCTAAGTACTTAATTTCAAACTTTCAAGAAAATGAGAATAATTATGGCACTATAATCAACCAACTTAATCTATCAAGAAAACACAATCTAAAAATTTAATGGACACTATATTTGCTACTAAATCCTTTTTTTTGCAAACACAGCAACAATCTATCTGGAGAAAATGGTTATAGTAAAATGTGGTTGAGTAGACAAAAGAATGTTAAATGACTTAAAGTAATTAATAAAATAAACAGAGTACAATATGAAGATTGTACGTACAGAGACCAATTCAGTTGGAAAACCTCGGTTCTATATGCCTTATCACTAAATGCACTAAACACTACTTATCAAAGTGATCACTTGACGCAGACTAAGCTTCTTACAACTAGGTATGCGTGCGCTAATAGCTGCACTGATGGTGATAATATGCCGCAATGAGCGGACACAATGATTAGATCAAAACAACTTGAGAAGTTAATAAAGGCACCAGATCAGATTAAAACTATGGTTAGCTTGATTCATATGATAAAAAGATAAAATTCAGAGCAGTTATATCTGCCGACTAATGAATGAAAAGAATGAAGTTATCCAGCTAGCGCTTAACTTTTAAAATGAGAAAACAACTCAAAGCAATTAGATTAACTGGTCCGATAAACCAGTGAATAAATGTAAATTAAATTAATTAAAATCAATGAGCTACCTCAATTCAATGTTTGATTTATATCAATGAAAGCAAACGAAGAATAAACATAAGACACAAAACTTATACCCAAATCCCGTCGTCGAACTCTGTCGATGGCCTCTAGGTCGGGAACCACAAGTTAAGGCCCTTCGTCAGCCTTCTCGGGGAAAAGAAGTTGTGGACCTGCTTCCGGCCTTTCAGAGAAAAAGTTGCAGTCCTTCAATTAAACCTCTGGCCCAGCAGAAGAAATTGGTTCATCAAGTAAACTTCTGGCCCAGCAGAAGAACCCTCAGACTCGGACTTGAGGGTGTATTAGAAGAGAGTTGACGGTCTCGGTCTTATGGGACGAACGTGAAAGCCGCTAGTACAGCTTGTAGAGCCCGAATAATCGGTCGTGTTAAAACACAAACAGAAACGCACGATAAATCCCTTACCAAAAAGGTTGTGTTATATCACAATACTTAAAACGTGCAGTTTCTCGCTATACTGGCAAACGTTCCCCAGGCGAGCAAACTAGAAAAGCCCTCTCCAACGTTCCGTCTTCCGTCAATTTGCCTTAAATTAAATACTGCGAAACAAGTAGTAATGGGCTGAAAACTTGACGAGTGATTCGTTACAAGGAATAATTCCAAGAAAATAAACGCCTTAATTCTCGCTTATTATGATGATAAATGACGGCGGAAGCCACGAATAGTGAGCTAAAATTACATTCTTCCAGAAAGGCTAGGAAATGCTCCAACAGGAATAATAAATCTTCAAAAATCTAAATTGAGAATGACAAACGCGCGATAGTTAGCCCATCCCTATTATTTGGCATAAACCTTACAAAAAAACTGGTCAGCTGTACCGAACGAGAAATATATTTAAAGCAGAGGTCCAAAAACGATCTCCGGAACATCAACCTAGGGTTCTCAAAAGGTAATAGAATATTCAAACTGAAATTAAATTATGGTTCAATATTCTTTAGAAATGTAAATCGACTCGCTGGCTGTTTACGATAATATAATGCAAATCAAGCCAAGTTAACTTAATAATAAGGTACATACATCGCTTATCAACTAAAATAGATAATCACAACGGATTCTAAAAACTAATACGAATATATAGCTAATCTATACCTAAAATATAGTTAATTCATATTAGGAAAAACAGCATTTTCAAGCAAATCAAATTAATAAATTTAGAATTAATAAACCGATGCGTGCAAAATACAGCATCATTTTTTTCCCTAAATGCGGCATATACATGAAATTTTAAAATTGGCAAAATCGAACTGTTACAACTTGTCTTTCTTGCCCAGTGTGAAATTGGATATTTTAATGGTGGTGGATTGATTGGGGAGGATTTCTATAGAGATTTTTATTCAATGGACATCCGTTTGATTATTGGTCTTCTCTCAGAATTTCATTGGGACTCACTACTATGTAATAAATCTTTGGATGCTATGTTGGACATTTTTTACGACATTCTTAATTCAGCTATTGATGTTCGTGTGCCTTTCAAGGCAGGTATTCTTCAAAAAAATTTCCAATCTGGTTTTCTCAGGAGCTTAAAAACTCTATTGTGCAGAAAAAGAAAGCTTATAAAAATATACTAGCACAGGAACTTATGAGCATTATAATCAGTTTTCTGTTTTAAGGGCACATTGTAAATCTCTCAAGAAACAGTGTTACCAAAACTATATTGCTTTGACTGAAACATCTCTGAGGACAAATGCTACGAGTTTTTGGAAGTTTGTAAACACTAAATGAAAGAATTCCTGCATTCCATCTGAAATGTACTACAATAATCAAAAGGGTTCAGGTGGTGAAATTGTTAATCTTTTTGCAGAGTACTTCTCTCAGGTATACACCAATAGAATTTGTACTAATCAAATGGTGTCAGTTAGTGACTTAAACTTATTTGACTATTCAATTTCAATATCCTCAATTTATGAGAAACTGTCTTCATTGGATGTCAGCAAGTCATCGGGCCCTGATGGGATTTCACCTTTTCTACTTAAGCTTTGCAGCTTTATATTGTCAAGACCACTTTTTCTCATTTTAAACAAGTCACTCCAAACTGGTATATTTCCAGCATACTGGAAATCAAGTTTCATTACACCCATTTTTAAATCTGGAGATAATTCTCAAGTGCCAAATTACCGGCCAATTAGCATTTTGAGCTGTATACCAAAGGTCTTTGAAAGTCTTGTCTGTGATTTTTTTGTCCACCAGTTTGAAAAATTCCTTTGCTGATCAACAATATGGATTTCTTGCACAGCGCTCCACTGAGCTAAATCTTCTTACATTTACAGATTTCTTACTTGAGACAATGGAAGATGGCTGTCAGGTTCATGCCTTATACACAGATTTTTCAAAGGCCTTTGACCATGTTAACCATGATGTTTTGATAAAAAAGTTGGATGTGTTGGGAATCCATGGTAACCTACTGCAATGGCTGAAATCTTATCTTTCTGGTAGAACGCAAATAGTGCATATTTTAAACCATCAATCTTTTGAAATTCAGGTACCATCAGGCGTACAGCAAGGCTCTCATCTTGATCCTTTACTTTTTAATGTATATGTAAATGACATCTCATCTTGTTTTCATTATTTCCACTATTTGATGTTTTCCGATGATCTTAAATTCTATATGAAAATTAATAGTTATGATGATTGCTTAAACTTGCAGTCAGATTTGGACCGCATTGTTCATTGGTGTGATCTTAAAGGAATGGAGCTAAATGTTCTTAAGTGCCATTTAATGGTCTTTGGTCGGGGTGGAGGTCGAACCCAGCATGTTTATAATGTTGAAGGGCATTCTTTAAATTCCTTGGAGTAAGTCAAGGACTTAGGGGTGGTTCTCGATGAGCATTTGTCTTTTGTGCCTCGTATTTCTAGAATGGTATCAAAGGCCTTACAAATACTGGGACTGATTAAGCGCTGTACTAGGGACTTCCAAAATTCTTCTACCATCAAACTACTTTATTGTTCCCTAGTGCGTCCCCTTGTTGAATACTGTTCTAGTGTCTGGTGCCCACAGTATGATGTACAGGGTTTTTTTTTATATATTGACCCCCCCTTTATCTTTTTTGTTTGATGTTTCTGAAAAAAGTGTTTAATACAAAAGTTTAATGGTTTCAAACAAATTTTTAGAAAAACTATTTTTTTCATCTACAGGGTGTTCCAGAAAGTCTGGGCGTGGTCTTATTTTCTTATTTTAAATTGCTACCCCATTTTTTTATTAGATTTTTGTATTCTCCTAACAATTCTACACATTTTTTATGTAACACACCCTATACCTAATTTTGACGTATAAAAAGATATTGACTTAGGAAAGTTGGCGTTTTCTAAAATTTAATAATAAAAATGAGGTAAACATAGGTACTGGCCTTAAACTGGTAATTCGCCGTGATTGTTTTAATGTCAGGTAGACTTTCCATCAATGCCATTAGAAAATGCCATACACAGATGCGGAAAATGCGATATTCTTCGGATATTCTATAAGAATAATAAAAATGCATGTGCAGCGAGAAGGAAATATCAGCAACAGTTTCCTACCGGTGCAAAAATTAACACAAGATCAAAAAAAAAAGAATTATGTTTTTGTCAAGAAATGATATTATTAAAAGATGACAATTTTTTTAAAGGAACATTATGGTCTGACGAGTGCACATTCAGCACTGCAGGGATTCATAACCGGACAAACGTAAGATTTTGGGTAACTCAAATTTCTCGAGTAACTAGGGAAATTAAAATACAAGGTCGAAGATCGTTATATGTGTACTGTGGGCTCTTAGATAATAAAATTATTGGGCCAATTTTTATTGACGGGTTCTTAAATGGAGGAAAATATTTAAATTTATTGACCAATGATGTAGAAAATTTTCTGGACAACTTACACTTCGTCAATACAACGAAATTATATGGCATCAGGATGGAGCCCCAGCGCACAAAGTTTTTCCGGTTATAAATTCCATTAATGGGAAATACCAAACGTGGATTGGTCGCACTGGACCGATTATCCAATACATAGATTGACACGCACTGAAAAAGGTACTAGTTATATGTGCCTCAAGTTATTTAATAATTTGCCAGATGATTTAAAAATAATAAATAATGTTAAGCAATTTAAACTTAAATTGAAAAAATTTTTAATTGAGATGGAACCATATTCTATAGAAGAATATGTAAGCTAAAAGGCTCAATTATCTTGATATCTTTTTTATCTTGACGCATTTTCTTTTTGTGTTTGTATGTTTTTTTCTTTGTTCTCAGAGTGTAATGTATAACATAATCAGAAATAAAGATGTTTATTATTATTATTAGATGGCCGCCGAATAGCCCTGACTTGACGCCGCTTGATTCATTCCTATGGGGATTTTTGCACAATAAAGTATATGAAACTGCCTCGGAAAACGTAGAGGTTTTACGAACAAGAATAATTGAGGCCATTCAGGACACCAATGAGAATCATTCTCAATTTATTATCAACAGTATAAATCAAATCCAGAGAGATTATATACAGTGTATTGAAATGATCGGTGGGCACATTGAACAGTTGTAAATAGTTGTAGTAGATAATAATAATATTATATTTCTTAAAAAAAAAATCGCATTTTTCCTCATCTCTGTATGACATTGATAGAAAGTCTACCTGAGATTAAAACAATCACGGTGAATGACCAGTTTAAGGCCAGTACCTATGTTTACCTAATTAATTATTATTAATTTAAAAAAAAACGCAACTTTCTTTAGTCAATATCTTTTTATGCGTCAAAGTAAGGTATAGGGTGTGTTACATAAAAAATGTTTAGAATTGTAAGGAGAATACAAAAATCTAATAAAAAAGTGGGGTAGCAATTTGAAATAAGAAAATATGACCACGCCCAGACTTTCTGGAACACCCTGTAGATGGAAAAAATAGTTTTTCTAAAAATTTGCTTTAAACGATTAAACTTTTGTATTAAACACTTTTTTCAGAAACATCAAATAAAAAAGATAAAGGGGGGGTCAATATATAAAAAAAACCCTGTACATATTCATTCTATAGAAAGCTTTCAGCATAAATGTCTGAGATATGTGTCATTCAGGGACAATCCGGGGGCTGTCGACATTAATTATCAGCAGATTGAAAACTCACTTAATATTACCCCTCTCCAAACTCGTCGCATACACAGAGATATAAATGTATTTTACAATTTGCTTCATTCTCATTATTTTGAGATTTTTTTTCCTAGGTTTGATACCGTAAAAACGATCACGAACAAACGTTTACCAACTACCCGAACCATTGTTAACAATCCTTTGATGAACAAGACGAAAAATACTCCCGTCCTGAACGAGTGCGGGATCGATCTCGAACATCCCGTATTACCGGTCGAGGTGGCGGCGCGTCGAGCGGAAAGAATCGCCAAAGAAAAGAAAACTGCGACGCCCGAACAGATAGCCAAATTGCAGTTGATGAAAGGTAACTTAACATATTTTATAGTTATAGTACTGTTAATTTTGGTAGGTGCTGTTTGATTGGAGTATAGACTGCGTTGGCAGATGTGGTCGAGTATGTCAATAGCATTTTATTGTAACTGATTTTCACAGTAAAGCTGTGGCCATAGGTATTTACACTCATAGGTGAAAAAGTGTTGAAGTGTTAAATATTGTACTGCAGTCTCTTGTTCTCGATTAATTTGATATATTAGCTAGGCCTGCCTATTAATTGAAATCAATTATTGATGTAAATTTACATAAAATGTCATGAAATTGGTTCCAAAAAAGGCATGTTATGCTTAATAAAGCAATTCTCAAATAGTACAAATAATAATTGATTAAAAAAGTCAGCAACGATACATTAAATTTCTGCATTAAATATGGTATATATACTTGCAAACACACTTAAAATTTAGCTTCCTAAAACACTAAAATCAAATGCCAAATACTCCTTCTGTCATGACACCTCTTTAGCCTCCAGTAGACTGGTACAAGATTTATCGTCGACTGCAATGCCAAGATCGGTCAAGGATGCCGACAAGACTTACTGGGAAACTTTGGATTGGGAGCAAGCAATCACAGAGGTGACAGATTGTTTGACTTCTGCCAATAAAAAGACTTGGCTGTTATGAACACTTGGTTTAAACTCCCTAAGAGGCGCCTATATACGTGGATATCGCCTGCCGAACACAAGAACCTGTAAGAAACCAAATAGTTCATATATTGATAAATAAGCGCTTTAGAAATTGCGTAGGACGCGTAACAACCTACCCTGGATCGGACGCTTGGTCTGATCATGTCCCATTAGTGGCAGACCTAAAGGTAAAACTCAAAGTCGTTAAACGCAACCTAAAGAATACGCCACTACACACTGCAAAATTGGAAAATCCTCAGACGAACGAAACTGTCTGACAAGAACTCAACAGTGATGTGGCCAAATTGACAGTCAAAAGTAATACAGAAGTGCAGCCACTCTGGGAGGAGTTAAAACGTATTTTGACCAGTGTAGGTTCCAATCAAAAGGAGTCAAGAAAGGAAAATGGATGACTGACGACATATTAACCCTGATGGAGAAACGAAGACTTTCTAAGAACAATAAGGGAAAATATAACCAGCTAAATAAAGAGATAAAATCAGAAATTAAAAAAGCAAGGAACAGTGGATAAGAGAGAAATGAAAGAACTGGAAAGTGGGCACAACATAAGCCAAATGCACAAAAAGGTTAAAGAGGTAGCTGGAAGATACAAGAAACAACAGGCTCCGACGCTTTACGGCGAATCAAACCAGCCCATTCTTAATGAAGAAGAAGTGAAAAACACGTGGGAGCAATACATAGGAAAGCCAGAGACGGACCGGAAATACTACAGGCGGAGATAGTTCGCGCTATTTCTTCTGCTCAAAACAAAAAATCCCCTGGCCCTGATGGAATTCCGATAGAGATCCTGAAACTTATTGACGGCGACAACATCGGACAAATTACAAAATTATTCAACGCAATTTACGACACCGGAATAATACCACAGGACTGGCTAAATTCAACATTTGTGACAATCCCCAAAAAGGCGCATCGTAAAACTTGCGAACTGTTGAAGACTTTTCTGCGTATTATACATGCCAGGATACGGGGGGAAGTGCGAGTTTGATCTAGACGACGCTCAGCTGGAATTCAGAAATGCGTTCGGAACACTAGAGGCTCTTTTTGGAATCAACGTCTTACTTTAGAGGACACAGAATATGGAGTGAAAGTCAACGGCGTCCTCCTGAACACAATTAGATACGCAGATGATACCCTGAATTTCTGTGCTAGCATGGAGGGTAAGTAAGTGCAGCTGGAGTGGAGCAGGGACTGAACATTAACGTCAGCAAGACTAAATTTATGATATTCAGTCGAGAGGGACATGAAAATGCTCGGCTGAGCCTCAACGACTCGTTGATTAAGCGGGTAAGCCGGTTCAAGTACTTGGGCAGTATAATCACGGAAAGCTTAGATCCTCACATCGAGATCAAAGCACGGATAGAAGCGGCAAGAACAACGTTTAAAAGATTGAAATCTATTCTGTAACAATGATCTCAATTTCAAGCTACAACAACGCATGGTGAGATGCTATATTTGGTCGGTTCTCCTCTATGGGGTGGAAAGCTGGACCTTAAGGGCAGCCCTGTTTAATAGATTGGACGCATTAGAGATGTGGATACATCGAAGGATGCTGGGGTTCTTGGATCGATCTGCTGACCAACGAAGAAGTCTTGCAAAGAGCCAGAACAAAACGACAATTGCTAACAACAATAAAATGTCGCAAAATTGCTTATCTGGACCACGTATTGCGTGGAGAAAAATACCGCCTTCTACAACTCATTCTCAAAGGAAAGAGAGGTGTTGGTAGGAGGCAGATGTCGTGGCTGAGAAACATCAGACAGTAAACAGGAGTTCATGAGGCTGGTGAGCTTTTCAGCTTAGCAGAAGATAGAGAAGCACTCGCCACTGTAAACGCCAACGTCCGGAGGACCGGGCAACGCACGTGAAGAAGAAGATTAAACATATACCATATACCTGCAAACACTTAAAATTGTAGTTTCC
>JAEQML010075653.1:0-13735 GCA_016904865.1 Pissodes strobi
AGCTGTGAAAGTCTCTCCTCGAAACTTGGTCACATGGCATCTTTCAAGGTTGGCATAGCGCCGAATTTGCAAGATATGTTCTTGAATAGTGGCCAGTGGGAGTCACAGTAAAACCTTTTATTTCCTACCATTCCAATAGAGGTCGATCTATGAGAGGGCCGAATTTTCGCAGGGGAGGGCCCCACCGCCTAAACAAGTAAAAAATCTAACAGCCTATTACCAGAACTTAAGAAGCATAAATAACAAACTTCTGGATATAAATGCCTCTTCAGAAATTGATGATTATGATTTATTGTTCTTCACGGAGACATGGCTTAGGAGTGAAGTATCTGATGCTGAGATTGGCCTGAGCAAATTTACCTTATATAGAATGCGACCGCTCTGCAACCACCAGTCTTAATACTCGTGGTGGAGAAGTGATGATTGCTGTCATCAAGGATCAACCATCCTACCAGCTACGGTTGAATTGTGATCATATCGAACAAGTCTTTGTTATGCTAACCATTGATCGGTTTCACCTAATCCTTGGATGTGTATATATTCCTCCTGCCTCTCCTGCTGAAATCTATGAAGAGTTCTGTAGTTCACTGGAATATGTCCTGGACAATAACCCCCACAATGAGATCTTATTGTGTGGTGATTTTAACCCACCAAATGTAAATTGGGAGAGTGATGAATTTGGAGCAGTTCCTATATGTCCGAGTGGCTCAAGCCGGAATGCAGAGACTTTATTGGATTATGTGGCCTATTTAAATATGTATCAATTGAATTCACTTCCCAATTCGGCTGGTAATATCTTGGATTTGGTTTTTAGTACTAATCCAGGTGTAGAGCTAAAGGTTTCAAACATTTCTATTACTAAATGTGATGTATATCACCCAGCATTAAACTTAAAAATTCCAATGCCTGAGCAATTACAGGAATTCCAATTTAGCTATACTTATAATGATTTTAAAAATTGCAACTACTTAGAAATTAACAATTACTTATCTTACTTTAATTGGGACTGCTTTACTGACAAAAATGATGTTAATACCAGTGTAACTAATTTGTATAATATTCTTAATGCATGTTTTGATTTGTATGTACCTAAGTCAGTTGCAAAAAACAGGAAATTTCCTCACTGGTTTACTGTTGAGTTAAGGTCACTAATTTTTGAAAAGAAACAGGCTCACAAACACTTTAGAATTACAAATTCTCCTGAAGACTATTTAGTGTTCTTTTACTTGAGGAAATCATGTAAAAAATTATATGAGGACACTTACTTTTCATATATTTCAAATGTTGAGGGGACCATATGTGAGGATGGTAAAGCATTTTGGGGTTTTGTAAACACAAAAAAAAGAAAGGCCTGTTTCCCTAGCTCAATGTTCTATGGTACTGCTTCTTCTAATAATCAACCAGATATTTTAGAGCTTTTTAAACTTTTTTTCCAATCTGTTTATTCTGTAGATCACTATACTCCGCAACCACTCACCTATTCAAAAAGATCAGTTGAGATTGGCTCTTTACAAGTAACCCCTTCTGATGTATTTGAGGCCATTTCCGATCTAAACAATAAATTAGGGGTGGGACCGGATGGTATTCCACCCTCTTTTATTAAAAATTGCCAGTATATCCTTTCATCCATTTTGTGTGATATCTTCAATATTTCCCTTTCAACTGGAAAATATCCAGAAGCTTGGAAGGAGACTTATATTACCCCCATCCACAAAAGTGGTGATAAATCTAATGTTGAGAATTATAGGGGTATCTCAAAACTTTCTATCTTTGGAAAAATATTCGAACAAATTGTTCATGAAAAGATTTACCCATTGTTTAACAATATTTTTTCTACAGCCCAACATGGCTTTATTTCTGGGCGCTCTACAGTGACAAATCTGTTGGTGTATGAACAGCATCTGTTGGAGGCATTGGAGAGGAGGTGTCAGGTGGATGCTATTTACACCGACTTCTCCAAGGCCTTCGACAGAGTAAGTCATGAGCTTCTTTTAAACAAGCTTAACTGTATGGGAGTCCATGGGGTTTTGCTTGAATGGATTGGCAGTTACCTTCTCAATCGAACTCAAAGAGTTAAGATGGGGGGCCTTGAGTCTACCAGCATATTGGTCACATCTGGTGTTCCTCAAGGTTCACACCTCGCACCCACTCTATTTAACGGCTTCATAAATGACATCGAAGATTTTATAGAATCCAGTGAGTGTGTCTTCTTTATGCTGACGACTTAAAGATAAGGGGCTTTGCAGTCTGACCTAAATAATTTTACTCAATGGTGTGACAATAATCTCATGCAGCTTAATTTATCGAAATGTTCAGTAATTACATTCACTCGAAAAAAAGATTCTATAAGTCATACATATACTCTGGATGGCTCAGTACTAGCCCGTTCAGATCACATAAAGGATCTTGGAGTGATCCTTGACCAAGGACTCTATTTTGATTTGCATGTAAATCATATAACAAGCAGGGGTTTGAAACTTGTTGGTTTTGCTAGGAGGATACTAGCTGATTTTAGTAACATGTACTGCTTTAAGTCTGTATATTGTTCAGTCGTTCGATCTGTTCTAGAATATGCCTCTACAGTCTGGTCACCAAGATATGACATTTACAAAGATAAAATTGAGAGAGTGCAAACTTGCTTTCTAAGATTCACAGCTTTTAAGTGTAATATGCCTATGGATGCAATGATGGATTATATTAACTTGTCATCTTTATCAAGTAGGCGTGTTTACCTGGATTTGGTTCTTTTTTACAAAATAGTCAACTCATTAGTTGATGCTCCTGAACTTTTGGGCGCTGTGGGTATCTCTGTACCACAGAGAGTGCTTAGGGGTCATCGCCTCTTTTATGAACCGTTTCATAGAACAAACTATGCCCATAACGCTCCATTATCCAGAATGAGTAGGGAGGTGAATTCATTGCCAGGGAATATTGATGTCTTTGGACTGACTTTGCAGTCATATAAGCGTGTTGCTAAAGATTTTTGTGATGATTTGTGATTTATATATTTATTTATACTCTTGATATTTTTTGTTAGTTTTAGTTCTAAATATTTTATGCCAAGTTCTGTTGTATGTAATCATAAGAAATGGAATGTGTACAATTTTTACTGCCGTTAATAATAAAAATGTATTCAAGTGGTCTGGATCAATATTTGGACTGTTTTTGACTGAGTTCTTGCGAAAATCATTAACTATGGACCAGCTTTCTTTTTGCCTATTCTTAGCCTCAAAAAGCCTCTCATTATAGTACACTTTTTTGCAGATTTAATGAGCTTCCTATAGACACTACGATAAGCATTACAATAGTCAAGAAAACTTTGATCATTACTGAATTTTTTTAAGTAGTTTAAGGAGCGTAAATTATTCCCTGATGTTCTTAAACCTTTAGTAAGCCAAAGCTTAGGCTTCTTGTTTTTTTTTCTTAACTAGTTGTATGGGAAATGCCAAATTAAATACATCGCATAACATATTGTAAAAATTAGCCATAGGATCAAAACTGAAATTCACATTTTGCCAATCTACTCCATCACACAAGGAACAAAACCTATTAAAATTACGAGAACTGAACACTCTACCAGGACTACGTCTGGATTGCTGCCTTGCAATTCCTGGGAGTTTTACAGTGCAACTGACCGCCTCATGATCAGAGATGCCCGCATTCAAAATTGAGCAGGATACTTCCTCATAATTTGAACAAAAATAGTCAATCAAAGTTGAACAACCATCTGTGATCCGAGTCGGCCCATTAACATGCATATTTAGTCCATATGTCACAAGCATATTTGCAAGCAGGTTAGTAGTTACAGAATCTCTGTCATTAAAATTAATATTAAAGATAATTTTTGAAGAAGACGGAATAGTGGATAGACACAAATCCAGGCGGTCAAAAAACTCTTTTATTACTCCTGAAGGAGAACGATACAAACAAATAATATATAATCTAAGCCGCTTGCAAAAGCATACCGTGAATTCAAATGTCTTCTCTTCTATTAGATGATTATACTTATCAATTCCCACAAGAGAGCCGCCAAGGTGCGAAGATTTTCTTAAGAGTATAAGTGTCCCACACTATACTCACTAACTCATACTCAGGTATACAAAAACATTCACCTGGCTTTAACCAGTGCTCATTAATCAATATTATGTCAGGAAAACCAATGCTATCCAAAAACACATAAAAAGTATCACATTTATTTCGTAAGGATTGTATATTTAGTAAAAGAAGTGAAATTATTGAAGAATCTTCGATTGTTAAGTTTAGTTTACTAGAAGCCCCCTGAGGAGGAGGCCTGGCTATAAAAAATTCGTATTAGTACTTTTATTTATAAGATCATCATTTATAGAAGTATCATCAACTACCATGCAACTTTCCTCTTTACTATCATTTTCCTTTTGTGACATATTTGAATCTGTAGAATGATTATTAGAAGATGTGTTAGTTTGGGTTAGTTGTTGCTAAGTCTTCTGAGATTAATTCTAGTTTTTGGAAACATATTACAATCAACAAAATGGACAACATTTTCAGACTTAGAATTAAAACTATCTATCATATACTTAAGCCTGGAGTTATATTTAAATATTGCTAAATCAGTCTTATAACTAAATGTATTGTAAGTCTAGATAAGGAACCGAAACTACTATAAAATTGGTATGAGAACAGTTTCCAATTTTTTTTAAAATGACCTGAATATTAGGAACCTTTTTATGAAAAAAAAATCATTGGAACCCGCCATCAGTAGAACATAATCATTAACACTAAATGTTTTAGTTAAGTTTTCAATATTTCCAAGGACATCATTAAGGCATGCACCCGGTTTAATAATGTGTTCAAGGATTAAACTTTTGTGATTGCTTAAGGGATGAAAGAGAGATCTTCCCTGGTTGTCAGATAAGAAGAGCAAATGATTGTTTTCAACTTTGCATGGTAATAAACTACAATTTAAGCTATCCTCAGTCATACTGTCAGCAGTAACCCGAGGGCCATTGTCAAGGTGATTGCTGACATGTGATTTATCAGTTCTATGGGAAGAGGCCAGTAGCAATTCCTCCCCTAGAGAGAGACTTGGTGACAAGGGTGTAGCAGAATTTGGTAAATTCTCGGGTTCAACAGGAGTGGCTTCAGTGGATGTCAGGATTGGCTGGAGTGAAAGTCCGGAAAGCTCTTTTTTTAGCTCTGTGATCTCAGTAGAATAACACCAGTTATTCATTTCAAGAACTTGGATAGTAGAGAGCATATTTTTGTTTAAAGCATTGAGATCCTCAATCTCTTTCTTATATTCAGAGATAGTGCTAGATTTGTTGTCAAGTTCTCTTTTCAGAAGTTTCATTTGATTCTCCAACTGGTCCATGTTAAGTTTAAATGAACGAACTACGAGGCAAGGCAAGTATAGCCAAAACTGTAACAACTATTGAACCAAATGAATTTAATAAATTCTATTGTACTATTGCTAAGGATCTCACCAACAAAATTGGTTCTAGGAGCGATCCTATGGATTCTCTCAACAGTGTATCTGTTGTTGATACCTTTTATTTTGTTCCAACTGATATATATGAGGTTAGAAGCACATTTCAGGAAATTAAAAACAAGAATGCTGAAGGCTGGGATGGAATATCCATCAGAGTGTTTCAACTTTTACCAGATACTGCAGTACTTGCATTAGTAGATGCAATAAATGATTCCTTTATTAGAGCGGATTTCCCGGATTGTTTGAAGTTATCTATTGTTGTTCCTATACCCAAGTCTGATGACTATGAATCACCTTCGAAATTTAGGCCAATATCCTTAATTGTAACACTTTCAAAGATTCTGGAAAGGCTGGTCAAGAAGAGGATGTTATCTTTTTTGAACAGAAATAAAATCTTGAACCTCAATCAATTTGGTTTTCAGGCTGAGAAAAATACTGATGATGCTGTATTTTCGTTTTTGGAGAGGCTCTACTACGAGATTAATGAGGGAGAGAGAGCCGTGGCAATGTTCTGCGACCTGTCAAAAGCTTTTGAGTGTGTCAATCACGGTATATTGCTGCAAAAGCTTGAAATCTACGGGTTTCGGGGGATTGCTTTTAGATGGTTTGAATCATACTTCACGAATAGAACTCAGAGAGTAAGGGTAAATGATTCGGAGTCGGAAAATATGAGAGTGGAATGCGGTGTCCCACAGGGATCTGTTTTGGGACCGCTTTTATTTTTAATGTATATTAATGATGTAACCTCAATCGATATTCGCGGCCATTTTGTTTTATTCGCTGATGATACTACCATAGTGTGGCACTCTAAACATATTGAGTCACTCCACCAAATAGTCACAGAAGACATTAATAAAGTAAAGAAATGGTGTGATGCAAACTTTTTATGTTTTAACATTGGCAAAACGACTATTCTGCATTTCAACTGCACTATCGATGACGTCTCAATAGACAATAGTTTAATAGAAAAGAAACCGCATACGAGATTTTTGGGTGTTGACATTGATGATAAATTGTCGTTCAAAGAGCATATACTGAGGTTAAATCGTAGGATCGCAAGTGGTTGCTATGCGCTTAGGGTGGCGTCACGGGAACTAGGTTTTAGTGCAGTGAGGATAATGTATTTTTCACTTATTGAGTCCCATTTAAGATTTGGTATCGCATTTTGGGGAAATGCTTGCCAGTATCTCATTAAGCCCACATTCGTTTTGCAGAAGCGGGCACTGCGGTATTTATGTGGGGCGAAAATTAGAGATTCGTGTAGACCTCTCTTTATTAGCCATAGAATCTTAACTCTAACTTCGTTATTTATATTGGAATCAGTGTGCCTAATTCAGAAAAAGTTCAATGGAGATGATCACTCAAGAAATGTATATAGCACTAGACAGGTAAATAACATTACTTTACCAATTCCACACACAACACAAATACAAAAATCATTATTTTACAACGCAAAGAAAATGTTTAATTATTTACCTAACACCTTAAAGTCTATTCGTTCCCCCAGAGCATTTAGAGTGGCTGTGAAGGATCTCCTACTTCACAGAGCATATTATTCGGTCTCAGAGTATTTTGAGGACAATCTATGATTGGGCTGTCTGATGTATTCTGTATGTTTAATGTTATATGTATATATGGTTTAATTTATCGGACTATAATTTAATGAATATGACAATCCGGCCTCTCCATAATTTCATTTTAGCAATTTAGGTGCTGCTTAGGAGTTTTAGCTATTGAACATGTGTTTGTTTTGATGTTGTTGAACAATGTTTTTAACTGCTTTTTGTATTTAGTGTTGAACGTTTTTAAGGTTTAAGGTTTTAGCTTGTATATATCATGACTATTTGAATCTTTTATAGTATGTTTTTCCTTTTTATATTTTATACTTCGATATTATTAATACTCTAATGCTAATTAGTTGATAGTGAGCTTTGTCAATAGGAGTAATAGTATTCTTTGGACAATAAAGCATTGATTGATTGATTGATTGATTGATTAACTGTAAGATTTCTGACCAATCTGTATTTTTTATTTAAGATTTATTATAATCTATTATTTGATAAACTTTAGATTGAGTATCTGGATTTTTTATTTGCAATATGATAGGGAGTGATCAGTTGTATCCGTATCTAGAACAAAGGTCTTGTTTGAGTTTTTATAAAAAAGTGAACAATACATGTTTGTGTTTCAATAGTCACCCTGGTTGGGATTCCAATAAATTGTTGTAAACCAAAAGAGTTAAGCATAGATAAATATTTGTTAACATTAGATTTCTCCCTTTCCGTTGTATAAAATAAGTTTAAGTTTATATCCCCTGTAAAAATTTCCCAATCCTGGTTTAAGTTGTGTAGAAAAGTTTTCTAAATCATTAATGAAATTGTTTATAGGAATTGGGGGAGGCTTATACATTGCAGAAAGACCAAAAGATAAGTAATTTATGGAAAAGACAAATCTGCTTAAGCATTAGATACTGGCAGTTTATGAGTTGTAAAATGTACATTTATGTTCGATTTTATATATACCATGACACCATCGTTTTTGTTATAATCGCCATTATTATAAAATTTATGGTATCCAGGAATATTGAATGCGTCCAAATCCTTAATTTTAAAAGTTTCTGTAAAAACAAAACACTCACATTGAAAAAGTTTCTATAAGCAGAAGAATTTGATCAAAGTTGCATTTTAAGCTTCTTATATTAAGTTGTAAAACATAAAAGAATTGAGAATCTACGTTAAATTGTTGCAAAAATTGCATATAATCTACAAGTTTTCCTAAATGATCCTCACTCTGGCCCAGTAGTTGATTAAAAATTTCAATTTCACCCTGTACAAGCTCTGTGATTTCTAATAGTCGCTAATCGATGTTAATAATTTCAAATAGAATTAATTACTTCAAATCACTTTCTGACCTCACCCGTATGGGTGTATCAGTGCTTTGTTTTTTCATATAAATTTTTCCGTTATAAGTGTAGGCTGAGTGAAAATGATTTAGTTTTTTGTATTCCCTAGCACTCCTAAATAATGTTTGAACCTGCATTGTTAAATCTTCGTTAAAATAAATCTTACTGGTTCCCTCCAAGCTGCAGCTAGCAGTTGTGATTCCTCTCTGATCCCTGCTTTTCCTGATTAATTTGATCTTTGCTTGTTGTTCACTAAGCCGTACGAGTACAGGGGCATTATCATGTTTTCCTAATCGTTGACTTTCGATGATCGCTGCAGCGGATAGTTGACCATCAAGAGAGTTAAGGATTTGCGATACTATTTTTGTGGTATTCGTTTCTTGTTGATGGGGAACTCCATTTATAATAATGTTATTTTCCTTATCCTTCTCTTCTTGTAGATTCACTTTAGCCTCCAAGGACTCAATCTTTTGTTTTAAGCAACGTTCTCTTTCTTTACTATTTTTACTTCCTCAGTCAGATTCTTTATCAATTGTTGTTGTTCATCAAAGCTATCAGACAAGTACTGCATGGACTTTTTTATATCTGCAATTTCTTGCTTTAATCCTTTTTTAAATGGGTCCAAATTTTCACTAAGAAGCTCCTTCATTAAACCTTTAAGCTTCTTTTCATCCATATCGGTGATTTTATTAAGCTGTTCCTTAGCTGCTGTATATTGGCAACAGATAACTATTTCCTTTCTGTTGTCTAGTCTCCTTGCCACCTTAGCTTGTTTAGCACAGCTTGGGTGGTAAGCCGAGTTACAATTTTCACAATGCCAAGGATCTACAACAGTTTTCTTACAATGCCTGCACACGTTATCATTCATCATCGCTCATGGTTCTCCCCTCCCCAGGAACACTATACAGATGCCAGTTGTATAATTGTACTAATATTAGTACAATATCATTTATTTACACAACCAATGTTGAAAATGTTTATTTACCGGAGTCCCATCTGCATACCACAAACAAAGAAAAAAAAGCAGCAACAACAAGCTCGGTGTACAATGGGATTCTCCAATAACAATAGAAGAAATATTTGTTTTTTTCAAGCACTGATGCGTATTGTATTTATTGTTGTTGCACCTTCAAACTGCTCTTCCTCCAAAGCAAGCGCACCTTTTGGTAAAAGAACAAAACCAAAAGAACACCAAAACTGTAAGCTTTAATTTGATATTAAACTCAACCAATAAAAGTAACTTTGGCAGTGTAGAAACACAAATTATTCAGAGCAAACAATAAGTCAACCATTTAGAGTCATGTCAGATATGAACATCAATATCTACCAATATTATATTGCAAATTGCTAAAATCATTTATTGCTGAAGATTTGGGCAGAGTACTTATTAGATGAATGAGACCTTTCATTTTTTTGATGAAAAATTATTCACTTCTATAATCTATTTTCTATAGATGTGATGCATTATACAATTCACAATTCTTTTATGAATGTCAGTTGTTGACCTATTTTATCAAATCAATGTAAATTAAACTACACATTATTTTCGACCATCTATTTAAATGTTTAACCTCTCACTAAGATATTTGTTGGTCAAAAGCTACTAATAAATAATTATTATATATAGAGATAGTTACCTGGTGAACCCATGTCCACATTTCTTGCTGGGACATTGGCTGATCCATCAAAGCATTTTGCCATATCCGAAACAACATCATGTATGTTTTGTCCCGCTGCACCAAGCTGGCAAAAAAGTACTTTTCCACCTTTGTACATATCAAAACAGCATTGGGAATGACCAGGGCCGTTTTTTCTTTCGTAATCGCTGCCACGTCCTTCCATCTTAAAGTCAAATTGGTTTCCCAACCGAAAATTTTGGCGTAAAAACACAAATAATTCTGAGTGATGTACAAACGACCTTGTAGTAAGATGTCCCTTTGCAGGGCACAGGAATAGTCCACCACTAACCGCTCTTCACTGGGGACTTCAACAAAAAGCTTCTTGAATTCTTCCGATCGACTCTTGTAAGTTGGATACAAAGAATTAAACCAGGAAGACTTCTTTTTGGTACGATTGTCCTTCTTTTCTCTGATAGTAGCCGAGATGTCTGCCTTCAGATCATTTTGGAGCGAAGGATCGGCGCTACTAGCACTACTCAAGCGACTAGTGGAACTCTCTAAACTTGATGGGGACCCTTCATGCTTAAAGGAGACATTTTGATCTTTACGGTTTGAACTGGGGATTTCAAATGTGGAATGATCTTGTTTGGTTTCAGGCTGAGGGCTGGGCCGAGGACTGCTCTTCGGACTCGATGAAGGGCTAACGGAAGAAATATTATCGTTGTTTGTCGACAGCTTTTCAGTAGTGTTTGTAGACGACAAGGACATCATACTGCTCGAAATTCGTTCATAGTCCTGCCGAAACTCATTGTTTGTTTAGCTCCGAGATAAGATACGATACGATCGATAAGGAAACCACATTAATCGAAACACAAAGAAAACGAAACTTTCACACTTTTTTATTGATAATATTAGTGGACTTCTGACCTGACCTGACGCAAGAGAGAATGGTCTAATTAAAAAAAATTGGACTCGCAAACAAAAGTGGCAAAGCGTTCATATTTAATGATGTTCATAGAATGTTTAGTTTTAAATTACGAAATACTCGGATGTCGGATGTCATAATAAATAAATCAAATTTTGGCAGCAGTAAATATCATGACGTCATAGTTACCTAAATGAAGTGAGGGCAAGGAAAATATAATAACAAACATCTTAACCTATGTGATTCGTGAGTACGTGATCTGAAGGAGATCGGGGCTGGGGGCCCTGCGGAGATGGGAAGTCTCTCTGACAGCAACTGGTTATATTTGCAGTGTGTAAAGCCCCTTTGCATAATACTCTAACCGTACATGTACAAGATTTAAATGTGTGGGAATGTCCAGCCGGTGGTGTTCGAAGTGGTTCGAACCCTAAAACAAGCCGTGCATGAAAGTCATGAAACAAGAGTCTATGTACAGACCCCGGTCACAGGATAGGCAATATTCTGTGCCCCGGCCGTTTTGTTTAAAGCTTCAACCCTATCCCGGGATATTATTATGGCTTTGCATGGCCCTTCGCTCGCTACGGGGGCTCAATCAACAAGAACCAACCAAACTAACCCAAGGCTAACCTTTTTTTTTTAGTGTATTATCTATGGGCTAACCCTAAAAAAAAACAGGTAAATTACTAAAAACAATAAACAAAAAACCTGTCGCGAGCGACGTGAATCGAACCCGCAGTGCCGGCATGTCACGCAAGCACGCTACCCACTACACTACCGAACTCGACGATACTCCGACAGTATCATTACATTCCTTTGCATATTTCACTTTTTGAATGGCCCTTCGCTCCCTACGGGGGCTCAAGACAAGGGAACTAACCAGGTGCTAACCCAAGACATACCCAAAAACAAGTAAAAAACAGTTTAGAAATATAACCTTAAAAAAAATTAAAACACCGACGGGGTTTGAACTCGAGTCGCCGAAGTGAAGGCTAATCATGCAAACCCCTAGACCACCAGGGTACATACCATATACGTATAAAAGTTCTTTTATATGTATATGGTACATACAAACGATTGGGTGCATCACGAAGACATGACGCGCAGGTGCGCGCGCACGCATGGAATGAAACGATAATGTCACAGCATCCGCGAGTAACTACCGAGGCATTGCAGAAGTTTTGTTTGCTAGAACGTAGTGAAATATCACGGTCAATATACTAGAAAATATTGACCGTGGTGAGATATGCATTTAAAGGTGATGCTGGTTGCATAAAACAGGGTTTGAAGCTTTAAATAAAACGGCCGGGGTCTGTACCTAGACGCTTCTGTGCATGAATAAGTCTGATCCTCCAGGAGTATATACTCGACATACTGGGGGTTCTAAAAATAGTATCCCTGTCCACCAAGGCGTAACTGGGATGGGTCGCCCCAGCTCTAACTAAGCCTGGACAGGGGTCGTTTCTGGGTAAATGCGTAACCACGAAGCCCATAACTAAAAACTAACTAACTAACTAATTAACCTATGTGATTACGATTCAGAGAATAAAATAAAATGCATGTCTAATGTTTCTGTGCTCCAAATGTATTTTTAAAATAAAATTATGTCATGTTCACAGTTTATACCTTGATTCGGTTACGATCTTAGACTATAGTCTAAGGTTACGATATAAACTGTGTCATGATAATGTGTTTGGAATATTCCGCGTTCTCGCCATTTCAATGTTGCGGTTGTTATTCTCGGGATAAGTCATAGTACATAACATGAATAACGTCTACCGCTGACGGTAACTGACCATCCATCGAAAATTTTTTAGCGCGACTGTAATGTAAATGTGCATACTTTTCGATGCGGCGAAACGAATCTAAATTCGTCTTAAGGATGACTTATTTAACTGTAAAGGCAGGAACAACTACCACACGATACCATAAGAGCACAGTGTAGGTATAATCACTTTCTGTCAGAGACTCCAACTCCCCGCAGGATATACCCCCGTCCGTCCTCAGACTACGCTACCGCGTACGGAAATAAAACCTATAGTCCTAGTAAGAATCATCCTCCACTACGCGACCCACCCCTTAGACCTTCCAGCCGGCACGACTTTCCAGACTCCCCCCGAAGAATTAGAACACGTTTTCGAAGCAAAAGGCTTGCACTACCCGTGCCTAATTCTGTAAACCGTTTCCAACGTGTTCGTCCTTTGACGGCATAACCAGACGTGTTCTTCTTTCTTCCTACGCACTGGAATACATATTTCAGTGTTCCTACGTCGTTCGTCACATTTGCAGTGTTGACATCCGTATTATTGTAATAGTTTTGTTGACTTGCGTATATACTAGTAGGGGGGCCAAGTCCACAGTGGACCTAGTGAGCTAGTGCAAATGCTTTGAGCCACCTAACTGTTATAGTCAATGATGTGTTTATAATGTGCCATCAATCTGTTTATCATCACATCTTTTTTGAATGCCTGATTAACATGGTTCCCAAGTTTGACCGTTATGATATTCTTAGAAGAAAGGGAATTATTCCTTAATTAGACATTCCAGTGCATTTGCGCCCGACGAGTTCTGGGCATTATAAACACCATAGAAATAGGACTCCTAGAAGGCTGATAGAGTGAGAAGTCCCTCACGGAGAAAGGGAGAAAACAATAGGGGTTGGGTGATAATACGCTTGCGCGGGCATGTAAATAAGGACCTATATTTACTTGCTTATATGCAGTTTATATAACAACACCGTTGCCACACTAGGAGAAATTTACCGTTTCATGTGTATTTACGGAATTTTTTAAAATCTGTTTCATATTATAAATTTACTCTAATAT
>MU196098.1:1367-13734 GCA_016904865.1 Pissodes strobi
AGAGATCAGTGGGTCTCCATAATGGCAGTCAGGATGCCGATAAATACCTTTTTTGTAGGCTTTGTGAGAATGTGATTGTAAACATGTGCGTTTACTTACTTGAGATCCCGAGACTAGGCTTGATTGAGTGTGATTCGAGACAGGGCTCGATTGTAGAACTCCCATCATGGATGAGACCAATGGGGACGCCATTGCACGGCGTGAGACTCGTGAGAATAATGGCAGTCAAGTTGCCGATAAATACCTTATTGTAGGCTTGATATGAAGATGATTATGCCTGATATCACTATGTCACTTGAGTAACGAACTAGAGAGATTAATGGGTCTCAAAACGTGAAAACTGGCCGACATGGCGGCTTGCGCGCCATGTCGGCGGGAACAGCGCCTTAGAGCGACTTACATGGTCGAGGTTCAAGAAACTACTTTGCATCGCTTCGGACATGGAAAAGGCAATAAAGTAAATTCAGAGATATTGTAGAAAAACTTAACATGACCGGTTGTCTAAATTAATATTATGAATTTTAATATAAATCCGGTTGAAATCTGCTGACTAGTATTCCTGAAATTCGATTATTAAAGATCTGAATTTTAGGGAATTTTAGGTTGGGTGAAGTGGCTATCCTGGAGGATGCTCTGTGATTGGTCGACTCGGTCGCCATAGCGGGAAGCGCTATGATTGGTCAGATGAGTTTAGAGGACGCTTAACCTTTAGCTTTCTATCCTGCCGACGCAGTGAATAAACGTTGTAAACAAGAGATGGCGTTAGTAGTATCGCCAGGATTTTAATTTGTTTGGAATGCGAGGACAGTGGCGTGGAATGTTAAATTGTACAAAAATTAAATCGTTAGATTTGAAGAAGGGTTCGAAATGATTTTTGAACACCTATGTATGAATTTTGACAGTCCCCGCAAGGTATGCTGTACACTCCTTGGTACTCAAGCTGTACTTTGTCCTTTGGATTTCCTAGTACTTGTGCTAAGGTTTGCTGTGGCTTGAAAATTGGCTTAATTTGATGCTTCCTTAGGATTCTGCCGACTTTGTCAGTGACTCCCTTTATATATGAAGTATGCATGTTCTGTTCTTCATTGCTTTCTGGTTTCTTCCTTGTTTGTTTTTGTCGATTAATTGCCTCCTAATGTTGTTTCCAGAGTAGCCATTTTGTTTAAGGGCGTTTGTTGTTAGTTTTATTTCTTCTTGCCTTTGGGTAGGTTTCGTTAGGCGATAGGACCGAGATATCAAAGTATTTGTCACGAATTGGATTTGTGACGGGTGGTGATGGGATTTGGTTTTTAGATATCTGTTGGTATGGGTGGATTTCCTATAGACGGTATAATCTAGGGTTTTGTCCGGCGTTGTGGTGATGTGGAGGTCTAGGAAAGGTAGCTTCTCATTCTTTTCTACTTCTAGTGTGAATTGGATTCTGCTGTGAATTTGATTTAGATTGACCAGGAAAGTGTCCAACTGTTCTCTACCATGGCGCCATATAATGAAATGTCATCTACGTAGCGTTTCCATAGCGTGGGTTTGAAGGCTGCGTTTCGTAAGGCGTCTCTTTCGAAATACGTCATGAAAAGATTTGCAATGACTGGTGACAGCGATGATCCCATGGGGGCGCCGTCGTCGGTTTGACGATAGATCTGGTTATTAAACATGAAATAGGTGTTTTTCAGATAGTGTCCCGATAATTCGATAACATGTTCTGGAAAATCTTCATTCATGGCGATCTTGTCTAGGGCCTCATCGATTGGTATGCTGGGGTAGAGTGAGACGATATCTAAACATCTGGAAGGATATCGTTTTCGCCTAAATGGATGTCCTCGAGTATTCTGGTAAGATGTTCTGAAATTTTGACGTAAGATTCCGCAAGTTCTGTTGTTGGTTGCATTATTCTTGCGAGATATTTCTCTAGTTTTTGTGTAGAAGAATTCACTGCACTTACGATGGATCTTAAAGGCACCCCGGGTTTATGTATCTCGGGTAGGCCGTAAAGTTTTGGACATCTGCTGGATTTGTCTCGTGGGATGAAATTTTTCTCAGTCTCTGGGTACAAGTTTGCGGCTTTTAGTGGTCTTTTCCAGGTAGGTAGTTGGATCCCTGTTGGATTTCTTATATGTTTTATCCTTAAGGATATCCTCCATTTGCTTCATGTAGTCATCGGTGTTCATCACGACTGTTGCGTTTCATTTGTCTGCTGCGTTATATCCTTGTTGTTCTTAAGTTTTTTCAGAGATTTCCGGAGGTTTTAAATTTGGTCGTGGTGGACGGCTTGTTCTTAGTACTTATGATCCTGGATTCTAGTTGAAATTCATCTATTTGTCTGCCTTATACTAATATCACGGGTAATATTAGTATTTTGATCATTTCAGAGATGTGTTACTTAGAGATCATTCAATCTTTGAAGTGCTTTATAAAAATTGCAAAACCCGCACAACTTTGCATATTCATGTCTTTCGATGTATTAATCTGGCGACATCGGAGATATTGATAAATAGAGTAAAGAGTAAGTTAATGAGCTGTAGGGAAATTCTTTGATAGTCGTGTTTGGCCAATTCTGTTGGGCTTGTCGGGGGGTTATAAATAGTAGTTCTTAACTTCTGTTGGGTTGATCAACTACTGACAATTTTATGTACTAGTAGATTGACTCTATTCACTTAATTATGCTTATGTAAGATGTCGTCTTGGATGACGGTAATTAAGTGAGTGTGGTCTAAGCTCGGTTCTCCAAAGCTTTTGAAAAAGATTTTTGTATCTTACGCCTAAGTTTATGGGGGTTCTGATTATCTTGAGAGATGGTTAGATGGTTGGAAAGCTTTGGAATGCACACTTTTATTTACAGAACTCTTTGAATATCAATTATTTGGCACATATAGTGACGTATTTAATAATAGCTCTTTTTATGACTCTAAAATATTTTTATATCAGGTTTTTCTTAATTGTTGTTTAGATATTTATTCCTTGTGAAATGGGATTACTTTGTAGGGCTTAAGAAGGTATACTAAATGAAAAGTAAAACTATATTAATTTACATGTATTTTATTCAGTAAAAAACTAATATTCACATCGTTCTTTAAACCTGGTATATACCTATTATATACTAGGCCCATATCAAAATGAATCTCATTGGGGGTCACTTAACTCGTTCCTTCATTAAATCAGGAAAGTGCTTAAATACTACACCCCTAACCGGGACTCTAATTACTGCACTACCACGAACTCTTTTCTATCGAGTCACGCAAGTGAAATAGATAATCAACTGAAGAAAGCCCTATCAAACATCATATTAACGATGAATTAGGGACAATAAATCATCGTTAAAACACGTTGTAGCTAATAAGCAAAAAGTAATGGAAACAGTGCTGTATTTTAAGGGGGTTTAAAGACATGCATGGCATTGTGTGTCGTTTCAAGTCGTATCAGATGACTTGAATGATATTTAGGATAGTAAATGCATGTGGAATTTAATCAACCTTAGTTGACTACAGTACAGTTTTATCCACAATATCGAAATAATGTTTTTGCACTCGACGCTCGTTTTGCTAACTATCTCAGCATTATCAGGAAATAATTAATAAAAATTATAATTTTATATATAATATAACGTGTAGGCTATGTCGTCCAACATGTGGTCTTAACCAGTCTTCTCTGCCCAGTTTTGCATTGAAATCGCCCAGTATGTAACATGCTACGATTACATATTATACGATAACCTGCTTTCTGGACGAAATGGCGAAGGATCATAATAAAAATTTACATAGAGGTCGACTAAGGAATGTATTCCAGGGGGGGGGGGGAAATAATCAAACATCATATTATTTATTAAAAAATACTACAAAAATTATATAAACATCACAATAGTACTAGTATTGGAAAAGCAGGGAACCCAATCCATTAAACTAGGTATTCTAAAGCAAATATTTCACATTGGTGTCTGTACATATAAATATCGTGTGCACATGCCTTCTTATGGACGAATTAACTTTACACACACGATATATTGTTGCAGCTGGAACCACAAAGTTTTGTTCTATATTGGTATTTTCCCCTGGGTTTTGTCCTATTCTGCTGTCTTTCTAAATGGAGAAAGAAACCCTTCTTCTAATCGTTTGGCTTGTTTTCATTATTTCAGTTCGATAATACACCTTGATGGCCATCCACTGTTTTCGACCTTGCTAATTATGGCTTTTAATTGCTGATTCGAGATATCTTGGGCATCTAGAATGCATTTCAGCCTTTCTTGGAGGGTTGTGTCTAGAAGAAAACAATAGTGATAGATTGTTTACAGATTAGTTGGAATCTAGTACGGTTGTATTGTGAGATTATTTAGGATTATCTAGTACTGAAATTAGAACTTACTTTTTGTACATTTGTTGGTCATTCTGTGGTAATTTTCTCGTTGATTTAGACTTGATAATATATTGTTTTGCTTAGGTGATTACGGAATATTTTCATTTTGAGAATGAAACATTGACGTTTGTTAGAAATATGTCATGTCACTTCGGATTTGGACCATAGACTATAGACAATCGGAGGAAGTCGCATCGAATCCGTCCGTCGCTATCGACTTGAGAACCACTCTAATTCGCGTTGCATTTATTGTAGGATTTAGCTATCATACGCTTGAATTTGCAGATTATATTGGATGGTATCAAGGTTTAGCACTCTAGGCTTGCATATTGACGCAGTATTGCACGGACTCTTCATTATTAAAGTTCGATAATATTTCAGCTCGGAGTAGATTCTATACCTACGCGAAGAAAATTGTTCTATGTTTCATATAGTCTGTGGGGATAATTTTGGCGGTATAAGTGACAGCTTTCTGGACAAGCGCGTAGCCTTCACGGTCGACACGGTTGCCAAGTTAATGCCTTATTTGGCATAATGCTATTAGTGGCGCGTGTTGATTGAAATTTTAGACTGCCGCATAACGCATGGGTTATATATTCCCACCAAGCATTTAAAAGTAGATTCTAACTGATTCAAATCATTTCGATAATGAGTCGCTTTAGCGCTTGATTTGGCGAATCCGGTAGTATGACATCATAACTTTCTAGTACTTTGACACAAATAGGGACGCTGTTGGCAACATAGTATGTTGAGCCGGCGCGATGTTAATTCTGCTAGCCTCGTCATTTTCGGAGCAAGCCAATTTAGTCTTTATGTGATCTTGAAGGAACCATTAGGTTTCAGTGCCGAGCTCTCGAAATTGGGAATTTTCGTTGAGATACTGATATTTAGTGTGAAATATACAGTGCCCTAGTTAGGGGATTTTTTAACGAAGCCCTTGAGCAGGATTGTGGTCGTCGATGGTTTCTCGTCTGATGGATGATTGTAGATGAAGGAAGATTTGTAGATTCGACCACCTGCACCCACGTTTGGGGATTTGATTTTCGAGAGCTGCCACACACTTGAACCCCGTTTAACATCTAAAGGTGTGTTGTTTGAGTAATTTTGATACAGATATTGTTTTGATCTGTTATTTGTTGAGGTTCCGTACCTGTTTCCTTCATATTTTGGCTTGATCACCTTTCTAATTTACCCTATTTGTTTCAGGTTTTTTTTTATTTCCGGACTTTTTAACTTTGAATTCTTGGATTTTTATTTTTGGATTATTGGTTTTTATGGGCCTTCCATTGTCCTCTTACCATCCGGTTTCCTACCTAGGTTTCCAGACTGCATACTGAGACTCCTCCGACAACCCGTGGTTTCGGAGTAGCCATCAAGTTGACTGCGTGTCTCGTTGTCTGATCCAAGCCTCAACGCCTACGAAGTGTGTCTTCTCTACCTTGACGCTCCAGTGATTCGACGAACACCTGGATACTGGATGAACTCACTGTTGGCTTGATAACGTATCAGATAAATCTTAATTTAGGATATTATCTAGTGTATTTTGGGACTTTTATTTTATTTCATTTTATTATTGTGTTTTATTTGATTGGTGATTTAGAGCTACTTAAATTAAAGTTTCGGATGAATTTGCTTAATGAAAGTATTAATGGTTTGGCTTGATTTAAAATGTAGCTACCCTTCGAGTTATTTGGGGAATAACTGGGATCATTCTCAATAGTTAGCATAGGTATACTGGATTATCCAGCTAATCTGGATAATATTGGCGTGTTATTAATTCATTTCAGCGTAGTCTTGATCGCGTGTTTCACTTCTTTTCAGCGTCGTATAATATAAATATTTTTGAAACTGTTCGCATATAAGCATAGCGTATGGACGGGTAATCATATAGGTTTACCTCTTGTACGGATACTAGTTAATAGATGAATATTTTACTTACATGAATCTAGTACATTTGAACTAGCACGTTAACTTCTCGCTTATTGATTAGAGTTATTTAGAGTGTAGAGTAGAAGAAGTTATCATATGTTTGTACCGTATAGGGTGATAGCACCAATCAAGTGCATGTAAACGACACGTGATCACGTCTTCGTATTTATAGGGCGCCGTAGATATAGCATAAAGTACTGCTTAATTTTTAAACCGTTACTTTTAATATTCCATCTTTAGTATATTTATATATTAATTGTCATAGCTACAAATACAAGAAATTCTTCTTGTAGCAATTATTTTTCCTTATTTAATTCAAAAGTATAGTCACCAATACGGAATATACACTTGTTATTTTTGTTTAATTGCGGTGGTATTTTTTTTTTATTTGTTTCCCGTTCCGAGTTTTCTCAATAGGTTACAGCGGAGAGGAGAGCAATTCGTGGTTATTGGTCGAATCTCACTGAAGATCCAACATCAGGCATTATAACTCACCACGACCCTTCTCTACTGTCTAAAAGCTGGGGGCCGCCATTGTTCCTGCACTAAGGAGATTATTGTGAACTTGTAGATTTATGTAAATTAGGTTTGTATTTGTGTGGGAACTGAGCGTTACAAGTACCAATAACATATTCTTCTTGCGGATCGAGTCGAGAATTCTGGTAAGTTGGTCATAGAAAGTGTCCTTTTCATCATAGTCCTTCTATTTGGTTGGTGCGTGTACCAATATTAGTGTGCAGTTGTACCATGGACCTCTTAGTCTAATGTAACATATTCTTTCATTAATGGGTACTAAGTCCATTACTGCGTCCAATAGGTATTCCTGTATTACAAAGCCAGTTCCGAATTGATGGGCGCCATCTTTGTTGCCTCTGTAAAATACCACCGATTTACCAATTTTTATATTACCCGTATCTGGCCACCTGATATCCTGGATAGCCGTAATATCCATTTTATACTTTTCTAGCTGTGATACAGTTCTCTTGGCTGCTCCTGGTCGATACCAGCTTAATACATTCCACGTTCCGAAAATCAGATTCCTTATTCGTTGCTGGGTTCGTCGTCGTGTTTCCGTCCTATTCCGAGGCTTAGGTACTTGATTCGCAACAATTTGGCTTTTCACAGGATGGGGTTGTTTGCCCATGCTTAACCCTCCTCTTTTACCCGGGCTTGGGACCGGCTACGGCCTCAATGAGCTACTTAATCCACCCATCGGGACCGCAGGCAGGCAAAAACATTTTTTTCGAAATGTGACATTTTGTATCTATTTGTTCTATTGTAAACTCCATCCGTGGACATACTGTATACCAGACTTATAGTCAATACGAACGAATATGAAAAGCTCCCTGGCTTTTTTTCGTTATAATAGGTATATTGTGCCAAATTAATCTTTAGGAATTAAATAAGTTTTTTAATTATTTTCGGACGGCATGCACGAGAATGTTGGAAATTAAGAAGATGAATATTCTCTATTGAAATGGAAATATGACGAATAAGACAAAGCAAATGCAAAAAATTTACATATAATTTCTGTCAATAATTTGAATTGTAAATATTTAATGGTATTGTTTGGAAACTTTCTTTACATTAGTAAAGCGAAATTCTAAATTTTACGTAGCTAGTTTTGATCTTCCCTTTCAGCTGAGGATGACAGATATCTAACTCATTTCGAAAGCAATTAGGTTAAACGTTTATAATCCCTGTTAATTATGACATGTTTACCTACATGTTATTCAAAGTGTTTTTTCAATCGGTATTGATATATGTTATTATAAAACACCTGCTTAGAAACGAGATTTTTTTTAAAGGTCTACTTAAACCTTAACACTAAAACAGATTTCTATCAATCGATTTTAAGACAAAATTATCAATTTTTTATTATAATAGTTATATTATTTTTCTATATCCAGAAATATTAAAATAACCATTATGACTTAAAAAAAAATTATTGTTTGTTTGTGTCCTTTTGTTTTTCCATATTTCAGCATCTCTTGATTGCGTGAAATATTATTTGAAGCGTCTGTTTCGGATAGATGTTAAGGCGGCGAACTTTTTCCCACATTTTCTCCAACCTTTAAACAAAGTGGGATTTAACGCAACTGAAATCAAAGGATTGCGGGCATTCATACAATGAAACGATGAAAACGGTTGACGTGTGGTTAAGCAACTTATAAAAGCTGTTTTTTACATCCGCATCACATTTTCCTGGAGGGCCAACGAGAATGGTACAGGTTTTATTTTTATATATAAATATGTTGTATCTGTTCTGGAATATATAGATATTCAATGATTTTTTAATAATTTTAATTAATTTAATTGATTGTTTTTTTACCTCGATACATAGTAAAATTCATAATCAATACAATTATTATTAATATGGCTTCTCGTTGATGCGTAGTCTGGCTGCTCGAAGTTTCTGGAGAATTCGAGATGATTCGATGGTTGTATAATAATAATATAAAGGAAGATTGCTTGACGCGGAGAATTAATTAATCAAGCAACGCACCGCAAATTTAACTCGCACCACGCTCAGTATATTATGTTCACTTGTGTTGTTCGTAGTGGTTGTAAAGTCTTTTATTTCGTGCGTGAAGAGAGTCTAGTTGTCACAAAATTGTCCAAATCAAATTAGTGTTAAAGAAGAATGGAGCGTTGGCTTAAAGGTGTTGCAATAAAAATAAAATCATCCACGGAGGGTTCACAAGTGGTTCGCTTGGATGATGCGTCAAATTCAAATCAAGGTGATATGACGACGTCAAGTTCTAGTTCTATGGTTTCAAGTTCAAGTAGTAAAACATCTATTGACGCACTAAAGGCGAAAAAACGAAACTATGACGAACCATACATTAATCTCGGATTTGTTCGGTGGTACCTGCTAAGATGCGCCGACATTTAGAAACTGTGCATCCCGACTTCAAAGACAAGAGCAAAGAATGTTTTGTACGTAAAAAGGAACAATTATTAAAAGCCAAAAAACTATGACGTATGCGACTCAGACTTGAACGAAAAAGCCACGGAGGCGTCGTATTTGGTTAGTTGCAACACGTTTTTCTTCTTGAAGGTAAAAGCAAAGATTTTTTTCAACTAAATGGAAACCTAGTCTCGGAGAGTCGTGTTACAAATGCCCGGCCCGGTAGTGGGGTCGTTAAAGCGCCACCAGTTATGTCCAACCAAACTGAAAAAGCTCCGCTGGTGTTGTGCATGGTGGCAAGGCTGGCTTATTAAATCAAAAATTACTCAAGCTTAATTTAACAAGAAAACAAGAAAACACAATCTAAAATTTAAGGAACAATAAATTTGCTACTAAGTTCTTTTTTTTTGAAAACAGTAACAATTTATCTGGAGTAAAATGGCAAGTTAAAAACAAAAGAATGTCATATGACTATTAAATCTAACTAATAATTGGTACAATATTGTGAATGTACGGAGACCAATTCTGTTGTCAATACTCGGTACTGTATGCCATATAACTAAATGCACTAAACACTAAAACCGAAGTAATCACTTTGATGTTACCTAAGCTAATTACATATATGTATGCGTGCGCTGGTTGCTGCACCAAATATACAGGTAGCAATGATAATATGTAGCAATAAACGGCCACAATAATTAAATCAAATGACTCGATAAATTAATAAAAAGAATAAAATTAGAATAAAACTATTAAAAGCTTGGCCGTCAATGCTTGATTTATATTAAAAAGTTTTAGCCTGTAAGAACAAGTGGTAGCCTGGTATTTGAAGTGGTAGCCCGCTAGTAAAACTCTGAAATAACCCAGTACGCATTAGACAAAGCCCCCTTACTTTAAGAAATATAAATATATTTTCTTTATAAAACCAAAAGTTATTCCCCAAAAGTTATCAATTAATTTTCAATGACCATCAGCAAATAAAAGAAATACTGAGGTACAGGCAACTTGAATATAACAAAGAAGGTATGAGCCACCCCTAACAGAAAATATAAACTTCCCCATATGATCAAACTCAAGTTACATTAAAATAAAAATTCAGATTTGATAAAATGGAGTAGATAAGATCACGCATGGAACGCAAAGCAAATGGTGGACGAGGCACAAAAAAGGTTAACACAGATAAAGCAATTAAATCGTTAACTTGGACAAAAAAAAAACTGTAGCAACAATTATCTGGTTAGTGTGTGAGGGTACGGAGAATCGACGAAATTGAAAGCCTCTAGAAATAAGTGAAAAACCATTAGCGTCATGGCGTCGTCCGCTGCTTCACAAGCAATAGGGGAAAAATAATTCTAGAAAAAATGCTTACCTAGTACAGTATTTAGATCCCGAAAAATCGGTCGTGTGACAACACCAAGAGATACCACAATATATCCCCAAAGAATGGGTGGAATTAAATCACAAAACTAAATGTGGATTTCTGACTGCACTTAAACAGAAAGCTTCTCTTCTCACCGAAAGGTCTAACTAGAAGAACTCTCGATTCGTTTCCGTCAATTGCCTTTCTCCTTCTACGAGATTAAAAAAAACTACGTCAGAACAGCAAGAAATAGTAATGGGCTGAAACATGCCAAGTGATTTCGATACAAGGAATAATTCTAAGTTAATAAACGACTTAGTTCTCGTTTATTATGACGGTAAACGACGGCGGAAGCCACAATTAATGAGCCAAAATTAAATTTTTGAAAAAATGCTATGAAATACTCCTACGAAAATGATAAACCTCTAAAAATCTAAATCGAGAGCGACAATCACGGTAGGGTAGCCCATTCCTATCACTCGGAACGAACAATCGAACATTACAAAAACTGCAGCCTGCCGAGTGAAGAGATAAATATATAAAGCAGAGGTCCCAAAACGATCTAACAATCTCAGAAATGATCGGCCGGTGATTGGAGTCCGGCAACCAAGGGGTTCCAAAAAGTTATGAAATATTCAAACCGACAATAGAATATGAATCCACGAGTCTAATGCAGCGTAAAGGCGGGTTTAATTAACAGAATTCTTAAAAATATAAATCGGTTCGCTGGCCGTTCTACGGCAATGTAATATAAATCAAGCCAAGCTATCCTAATAACAATGTGCTTCGCTTATCAACTAAAATAAATATAGTCCCAACGTGTTATAAATGCTAATACAAATATATCGTTAACCCATACTTAGAATAGAGTTAATTTACATTAAGAAAGGTGGCAATTTCAAGGGTATTGTCAGCAAATCGAATCAATAAAT
Organism: Pissodes strobi; assembly: GCA_016904865.1. Taxonomy (NCBI): domain Eukaryota; kingdom Metazoa; phylum Arthropoda; class Insecta; order Coleoptera; family Curculionidae; genus Pissodes; species Pissodes strobi. Next base: position 12,844 of record MU196098.1, read on the forward strand.
TTAGAATTAATAAACCGTTCAGTGCAAAATACAGCATCTTTATTTTCTAAATGCGACGTATAAATGAAATTCAAAAATATTTGACACTGGCAAAATCGGACTGTTACATAGTTATCGCATTGCCCAAGCAGGAGAAGCGCACACTATCGCTGAGGAGTTAATAAAACCATGTCTGGTAGACATAACACAATGTATGCTCGGCGAAAAATCTGCAAAGCATCTTTCTACAGTGCCGCTTTCGAACGATACAGTTTCGCGCCGGATTGGGGATCTCGCAGGATACATAAAACAAGAAATGGTTGGTTACACGGCTTCAAAATAACAAATTGGTCTTGCAAATGGATGAGTCGACTGATGTTGCTGGACTGGCCAGCTTGCTAGTAATTGTGCGATATCCATATATTCACTCGAAGAAGACTTGCTTATGTGCTCATCGCTGCCTACTAACAAATCCGGAAAAGTAATTTTTAACACTATTAACATATTTTTTTGAAGAAGACCAAACTCGATTGGAATGACTGCATCGATATTTGTATCGATGGAGCCAAGGCAATGACAGGCAGAACAGCAGGAGCAGTATCACGAATAAAGATGAAAGCGCCAAATTGTATGTAGTTCCAGCCATTGCGTCCTACATAAACAATCACTTGCGGTTAAGAAAATGCCGCCAAATCTAAAATTGGTTCTTGATGAGGCGGTAAAAATAATTAATTTTATCAAGACACGTCCACTGCTCCATACTGAAGTGAGATAGTTGTCTCGGGGTAAAACTTTGACAAGGCTTTTTGAACTAAGAACAGAATTAGAAGCTTTTCTTATAGATATTCCTTTTAATTTAAAAGACCGTTTGTCCGATAAAAGGTGGTTATTTAGACTAGCATTTTTAGCAGA
>JAEQML010075658.1:0-13733 GCA_016904865.1 Pissodes strobi
CTATAATAATTGTATTGATTCCTCCATATGATTAATTTATTTTTTTTATATTTTTAAAATTATAGTTAATATTTTTATCAGATTATAGTACATGCGAACTCTTAAATATAATTTTTACTCCGACTGTCTTGATCATAGGCAAAAACGCACTAACAACTGCTCTTGAAAACTAGACATTACAAACATCGTGTGAAAAATACACTTTGCGTACGCTTATGCGGGTATTTAGATGAAAGAGCTTCGTCTCCGTTTTAGAGCTTCGCCCTCAGAGGCCCATTCCCAGATCTGAAAAAAAGTGGGCTCAATTTTAGGGCTTCACCCCCCCAGAAACCCCTTTGTGCAAAACTGTAGAAAATTGAGCTCTCATACCACGGGCCCCCTTTTTAGGCTTGGGGCCAATTTTAGGGCTTCGCCTCAGGGGGCCCTATTTTTTTATCTGTAAAAAATGGGACTCCCGTACCATAGGCCACATTCTAGGGTTTTGCCCCCCCTGGGGCCCCATTTTAGGGCTTCGCCCCAGGGGGAGAACCTCTTTTCCAAATGGGTCAAATATGAGATACCCACGCCGGGGGGGCCCATTCAAAAGCTTCGCCCCCCGAGGGCCTCATTTTAAATTGGCCCCATTTCAGAGCTTTGGGCCTTAAGGAGTCCCAATTTAGGGCTTCACCCCCGGATGCTCCCTTTTCCGAATATGTCAAAAATGGGTCCCCCGGGAGAAGGCAAAGCCATAAGAGGAGACGGCCGATGAATGGCGCCTCTTTCCAAAGATATGAAAAGAATAACTCCAAAATTTAAGGGCGAAACCCTAAAAGGACGCCACGGGTAGGGCGTTGTCCCAGCCCTGGAATGTCAATAGCTACTCATTAACTAGTTACACAAATTGTTGTAGAAGTGTTTGTATGGTCTTTGTAAATTAGGTATACAGTGTGTCCAAAAAAGTATGCAACATATGGGAAACTTCTTTATTATTCGATTCTCAGAAAATTTTATTCTTCATAAAAGTTGGTGCTTGCCCTAAAACAGTAAACGAGTATTTCAAACTTTACATCCTGCTTTTAGTGCGGACGCAAATGTCATTTTTCCGAAATCGCGTCAAGAGTAAAGTACCTTAATTTATAAAGATACAGCAAAATCTTATAAGGAAAAGTTCTTCCAAATTAAAAAAGTAATCTAAATATGATATTTGAGTTAAGTACATCAATTTTTTATTTCCCTTTTTTTTCTCGATTTTTTTCTCAAACGTTACGCCATCGGTGAATGCTTTGTTGTTTTGTTATTAGTATACTTGCCAAGCAACTTCAAAATTCATTTAAAGTAGACATTAGTTATATAGTTGCATAATGTTTCAGTTTTTACAGAGATAAATGCCAGTTTAGGTATTAGTGTGTTGCAAACACATTTAAACAATTTTGGTCTAAAATAATTGTCCACAATAATTATTACAAAATACAATTGGAATGACTGACTTAATAATAATTAATTTCATATGTCAGAGCGAAGTAAAATTATTGCTATTTATTTGTTTTTATTCCAAATGCATGGTCTTCTCTTCAAGACCAAATATTTTATAGGCTTTTTAGGATACTTGGGCATGTTTTACTCCCCGGAGTCCCCGGGTGCAAAAGATAAATAAATTATTAGTTGTTTTACATGAAATGAAAAGAGTTGGGTCTATTCATGATTTTGAGTGGAAAAAAATTTGAATCAAAAGTGTTTAAATGTGTTTGCAACACACTGATACTTAAACTGGCTATTATCTCTGGAAAAACTGCAACATTATGCAAATATGTAACTTATTTCTATCTTAAATAAATTTTGAAGTTACTTGGCAAGTATACTAATAACAAAATAACAAAACATTCTCCAGTGGCGTAACGTTTAAGAAAAAATCGAGAAAAAAAAATAAAAATTAAAAGTTGATGTACTTAACTCAAATTTCATATTTAGATTACTTTTTTAATTTGGGAGAACTTTTCCTTATAAGATTTTGCTGTATCTTTATAAATTAAGGTACTTTACTCTTGACGCGATTTCGGAAAAATTACATTTGCGCCCGCACTAATAGCAGTATGGAAAATTTGAAATACTCATTTACTGTTTTAGGGCAAGCACCAACTTTTATCAAGAATAAAATTTTCTGAGACACCAATAATAAAAAAGTTTCCCATATGTTGCATACTTTTTTGGACACACTGTATATCTGATAAATATTATATAATATTAATATTATTTGCATTCGTAGAAGAAAGTACAGTATGTAACGCGTGTGAAAAATCACTTTTCACACGAGTGTGAAGTTTGATGGCACGAGCCGTAGGCGAGTGACATAAATTACACTTCAACACTTGTTGCAGAATATACCATTACTGCAAATATTTGGAGAAAATTCTCACTTTTTCCGTCGAGTGTGCTATGAATGGTCATGGAAACCGAAGATAAATAAATGACAGTCGTGCGTTTGTTACAGTTTGTTGCTGGCATTCCTGTTCTAAATATACCCGAAGCCCGAATACAATATGTCAAAACTGACAGTCATTTGCAAATTTCAGAATAAGTATAGAGAAATATGTGCATTTAATTTATAAAAATGGGGCTGCTGTAGAAATAGTTCTGTGTGTTTTTCGAGCGCAAAATAAAATTGCCGTTTTCGAAAGATTACAGTAACATTCTTTGTCAGGCGGTAATCCGTTACTTTGCGCTTTAAACATACAATTAACTATTACCAGTATATAATTACGAAGTAAGTTGATGACATAAAGAATGATGGCATGATATGACAAAACATTCATTGCTTTGCACAGACATGCCCATAATATACAATAAGAATATTCAAGTTGAAATGTGGACCCAACAAAATATCACAGCTTTGTACTAAGCCGTGAAAATATTATATATATCGTAGTTATAATTAGATACTTACCTCTTTTTATCAGTAGGAAACCGAAAGAAGCTCCTATCACAATTATATTTTTTATTAATACATCCTTTAGCGGCACAAACGTGTCCCATCTTTGAGAAACTCATGATATCGCTGGTTATAAAAACACGAAATCGGTATCAACACTTTTAACTACGCCTATGTTCAATTAATTCAAAATCTAAGGAACAAATAGCCGCTACCGACGCTAGTGCCGTGATCTTCCCCATAATGGCGCCCTGCGCAAGGATCGGCGCAAACCGTTCTCACGAGCGGAGTGTCCTAGCTGATTGTACTAAGCTATGCTTATAGATCTCGCCGCGAGCTACAACCTCTTAATCACGTCTAACATGTTTGAACACAAAAATATACACAAGGAAACCTGGATATCAAATGACAAAATAACAAGAGACCAAATAGACCATGTCTTAATAGACGCAAGACATAGTAGTAACGGCCTAGACGTCAGAAGTATGAGGGAAGCAGACCCAGATACTGACCACTTTTTGGTTAGAACAAAGATTAGAGTAAGAATCTCCACCCAACCAAACACGAAAAAGAAGACCAACATAAACTGGAATATGGAAAAATTAAAGACAGAACAAACACAACAAATATACCAGAAACTAATTACTGAAGAAATAAAAAATCCGCAACGGGGATACAACGTAAACGAGCTCTGGAAGAACATCCAAGAAACAGTAACTATAGTTACTGTTTCTTGGATGTTCTTCCAGAGCTCGTTTAGGGTCGCCAGTCAAGTGCTCGATAAAAAGAGAAAACAAAGAAGGAAGTGGTATGACGACGATTGTAAAACAGCGACGGAAAGACAAAATATGACCAGGAAAAAATGCTCCAACACCCAATAGCACCTAACATAGAAGAGTATAAACAACAAAGATCTGAAGCACGCAGAATAATAAAAAAGAAAGAGAGAGACCACCATTTGAATACAATAAGAGAAATGAAGGAAAATAGACAAAACAACAGAATAAAAGAATACTTTCATGGAATAACAAAGCATAAAACAGGAAATCAAACCAGAACCGAAAATTTCCTCTCAACAAACAACGGACAAATTGATAACCAACGAAAGAGAGATCCTAAACACATGAACTACTCAACGAAGAGGTAAATACAAATATGACACCCATAAGCATATCGACAGCTGAAATAGAGATACCAGCCCCAACATACGAAGAAACAGTCAAAGCCATAAAGAAACTAAAAAACAACAAAGCTGCTGGTAGCGACGGCATACCTGCCGAGTGTATAAAATATGGTGGAGAAACACTGCATAGGGCCATACATAAGGTCATCGAAAACATTTGAAACACCGAAATGCTACCAGAACCATGGAAGGAAGGTGTAATAGTCCCTATCCATAAAAAAGGAGACAAAAAGAAATGCTCAAACTATCGTGGAATAACTCTGCTAAATACATGCTATAAGGTCCTCTCCAGTATCCTGCGGGAGAGAATTGAACCATATACGGAGGAGATAGTAGGGGACTACCAGTGCGGGTTTAAACCTAAAAAGTCCACTATAGACCAAAGTTTCACCATTAGACAAATAATGGAGAAACGCAGCGAATTTGATAGGGATGTTTATTGATTTCAAACAGGCATTCGACAGATTATGTAGAACAAATTTGTGGGCAAAGCAATGCAAGAACTGGGCTTTGCAAAAAAGCTGATTTCCCTGGTAAAGATGTGTACAGAGGATACAAAATGCAAGATAAGGGTGGGGCAGAGCTACTCTGATTTCTTTGATATCAACAATGGACTTAAACAGGGCGACTCGCTTTCACCCCAACTCTTTCACATAGCCCTAGAATATACACTTAGGAAAGCCAAGACTGTGACACCAACGACTATATTCCACCACCACCTACTACTGGCCTTCGCAGATGATGTGGACATAATTGGCAACAGCAGAATTAATTTTAAAGACGTCTCCCTAAGGTTCGAAAAGGAAGCAGAATAATTAGGCCTCAAAATAAACGAGGACAAGACCAAATATATGTACCTCAATAGGAATGTTCGTAACAGAGACAGAATGGAGCAAAACTTCTCGATTGGAGACTACAATTTCGAGCGGGCAAGACAATTTAAATATCTAGGCACGAACATAAGTGAAAATAACGACATCACAGAGGAAATAAATAACAGGATACAAGCCGGAAACAGATGTCTTTTTGCTCTCCAGGGTTTAATGAAATCAAGGGAACTTACCAGAAAAACCAAATTACATATACAGTACAATCATAAAACCTATAGTAATATATGATTGCGAGATTTGGACACTAACCGCTGCAAACGAAAATCGACTCAAGATATTCGAAAGACGAGTGCTGAGGAGAATATTTGGTCCAACTAGAGAAGAAACAACAGGAATATACCGTATACAAACCAACCAAGTATTCCAAGAACTGTATGCGGGTGGTAACATACTAAATGAGGTAAAGGCCAAGAGACTAGAGTGGGCGGGCCACGTAAGAAGAATGCCTGATGAAAGAACGGTAAAGCTTGTGTGGGAAACGGCTCCACAAGGAAAACGTCCTATAGGTCGACCTCGGCTTAGATGGAGAGACAACATCGCAAAAGATCTAAGAGCCATGAACTTACAAGATGGACTGGAAATTATGCTGGACAGAGAAGATGGAAACGTGTGTGGTGGAGTCGGCGAAAACCTATCAGGGATCAGATATGATGATGATGATGAAATGCCATTTTTGAAATGTATCTCGCGATACAGTGACTAATAAATAATAGAGCAAAAACAAAACCAAATGTTAATTAGGCAGAATAATAAATAATTCAGGTTTTTGCTAATATGGCGAATATCTATCTTTCTATATATACGCCTAAATTTGTCCGTCATTAGTACGTTATTAAAAGTGACTTGCATATTATACCAATGAATGTGGAAACGTATTTTAGGGCTACTGTGGCGCGAGATCCCTTTCAAAAATAGCATTTAATGCCTCAATAACCAAGACTTTTTCTAAGTCAATTGCACTGGATATGGCTAGGAAACGAATTCAAATACTTGAATATTCAAATATCGGAAACTCGGATAATTTTGACATTTGAATAGTCGAAATTCGAATATTCAACTACTCGACGAAAAAGAATATAGCACGTCACTTATCAAAAAAATTTAGGTTACAGGTTATTCACAAAATAGAAGCTATGCTTCATATGACAAAAAAAACGGAAAGCGCTTCATTTCTGTCTATTATTTAAAAGGTGCCTTTTATTTAACTTCGTTTGCTTCCTGCTGTATTTCATTTGCTTTAGACGCTATTCATTTAAATAAGCAAAATATGAATAAGCAATAAAAACTTCAATTAAATTCTCAAAACGACTCATAATATATATAATTTATTACTACAAAATTAATTGCCTATGGATTTTAACGGGATACCCGCATTCAAATAAAGAGAGTATTGCATTAAGGTCTAATTCTTGAAAACAAATTGCTACAATCTTTCATTTAGTTTCGTAAATGTATATTTCTTGGTAAATGTCTGTCCTTTTTAAATTTATATCGTACAACTTCACTTTCGCCTAAGTAAAAAAAAGTCGCATAAGGCAGAAGATGATTTTTAAAGTGATTAAATTGGTGAGTGATGGTGATAGTATAGTGAATGAACTGAATGAAAGGTAAGTGTGAATAAATACATTATAATAAATTCTAAAAATTAACAGGTATCTGTTAATAGGTTTAAACGATAGTAATTCGATTCAGGCATCCTGCTATACACGAGCAAAAATGATAGAGCTGAAAATGCTAGGAATAATAAAAATAAAAACTTTAAGAAATCATCATAAACACTAAATATAGCGGAGGGTAGTTAGGAGACTACATCTTTTAAAAAATCTCGACACAAATTAACACTAATAGTTTATAAAATGGAATTAGAACAGTGTACGTGTCCGATTCTCAATTTCTCGATTTTTATATTAATTTGAAATAATTTTATCAACAAAAATGGGATAGGTACTTAAACAAATTTATATTCAATTATATCGGACATATAACATCTTTCTTGGAAATGCCGGCTGTCGAAAAGGCAATAGAAACGTCAACGTCCCAGTATAGTTTATGAATATCTAAATATAATAATTGACCTTAGATAAACAGAAAGAAAATGCCTTTGATCCCTTTAAAGTCCTGGCCCCCAAAAGTGGTATAATGATTGACATATCGCTCGGATTCAAATCAGGACCGTAACTAGGGCGCTGATATTGTAGAATCCAGTTTTCAAACAAATTTTAGAAGGTCACATTAGCAAATTTAAATACATACATAAACATTTATTGACATTCCTTTCAGACCAAATAATTTGAAAATGATTTCTGAAGAGTTGTTATAGAACCGCTTAAGATTTTACTCTGTATAGGGTGCTCGTTATGTCCGTTAGTGGTTGATTTGGAAGTACAATTCAATTAGGGTTGAGAGTTAATAAGTATATGCATATTATTTTTATATATACAATATGGTTTAAAAACACTTAAAAATGAAACACCCTAAGTAATATTGCATTTTTAAATTGTGTGGACAAATTTAAGTTAACTAGATACATCATAACTTAAACCTAAAGTTAATTGCCAAATGGTCAAAGTATGGAGAATGTTACTTTTTAAACGTCAATTCTTGAAATATACAGAGTATTTCATTTAAAGAGCTTCCATTTTTTGGATCATTCTGTATATTTAAAACTAATTGCTCACTAAGTGCATATGACTTCGTATTTAAAGTTTTTTTGTCTAAATTCAACCAATATCGAGATAACGCCACAGACATACTAAACGGACACCCTGTATATAGATAGAAGGAAATTGAACTTTAAAGCACCCACTATGAAAGGGACAACAGCAGTGCTTTCAAAAAAGGTTAAATATCTCGGCATCGTTCTTGACCAGAAACTAACCTGGAACCCACACCTGCTAAGAACTGTCAAAAAAGCAACGGCAGCGCTCTGGACCTGTCGACGACTCTTTGGTAAAACATGGGGCCTAAAACCCTACATCATCTGGTGGTCCTATAACACTATCGTAAAGCCTATTATAACCTACTCCCGCGTAGTTGGTGGGTAAAAACAAAGGAAATATCAACGCACCGAAAGCTAACAAGGCTTGCGTGCAAAGCTAACAGGCTTGCGTGCTGGGGTAGAACAGGGGCTATGAAAACGTGCCCAGAGCTCTGGAAACCCTACTTGACCTCCTTCCGATGCACATATGCATAGAAAAGGAAGCCTGATCCAGTGCGCATAGAGTCACTTAGACACAAAAACTGAGGTCAGGAAACCTGACTGGTCACCTTAAAATTCTGAAAACATCCAGATAGAGGCGATGACCAAACCAACCGATACAATGAAAACAAAACTCTATTTTGATCGCTCTTTTGAAGTGGTAACTGAAGACCGCAATACTACAGGGGAAATACTAAAACAACTAGAGAGAAGATCACTTGTCTGGTACACAGATGGATCAAAGATGAAAGAAGGAGCGAGATCCGAAGTAGGTGTAGAGTCTCTGCGCCTTTAGGAAACACTCCACCATCCTTCAGGTAAAACTAAATACCATCAATATAGCCATCTTTGAATGTGCCAAAAAAGGCCTAAGAGGTGCAAAGGTCTATACCCTCTCAGATAGTCAAGGAGCCTTAAAAACGCTAGCATCTAGCAGAATCAACTCCCGGCTAGTGTAGGATTGTCGGATGGATGCAGATCAACTGGCCAAAAAGAGATTCAAACAATGCAGATTCTACAAAACTATGACTGAAATGTAAGGCACTGACTCGCAAGAGGTTGAGACATCTCGAAAATGCCCATGTGGCACATGGAGATCTACAAAAGCTCAACCCTTAAAATATTCTGAGGTTCTCGAAAGAGATAGGAATTTATTTAATTATATTTAATATACACAAAGGTCAATTGTGGTCGGCGTGTCTACCATGCCATACCATACCATACCATACCATACCATACCATACCATATTCAAATCTAATTGCTTACTAAATGCATATGACTTCGTATTTAAAGTTTTTTATTCGTACGTATATAGATTTATCATCAAATTACAATAACATTTAATACCTTAATATTGTTTAACTTAGCATTTAAATTACTTTTTGGACAGCAGCGAGTTTTATTTAGGTTTGCATGTTTTTCGACATTCGCACTCATTCTAAAGGGGAAAATTCACATCTCAGATGCGTTAAGTATCAAAGGGATTAAGCTCTGCTGGAACCCTTTCCGTCTTATGGGGTCCCTTGGGATACTTCTGACTTTTTTGATTATGGGAAGTTTCCGATGAACTTCCGAAAAATTCTCTCGATCGAGACCGAAAGCATGACAGCTTTTTCAATGGATTTGTAGAAGTTTTTAGTCAGCCCTAATTTCTTGATATTTCTTTGCAGGCTTTTTGGCACAATTCCAATTGACGAAATTATGTTTCGATGCGATTCAACTGTCACTGCCTCTTCACTCTGATTTTCAACTCTCGGTACTTGGAAACCTTCCCAGCGTTCTTTTGGAACAGATTTTTGGGTATTGGGTACTGACAATTCCAGAAAGGTTGCAACCTCGGAGGATTTGTTTACGAGTGTGATATCTGGTCTATAATGTATCAGCGTCAGAATTATTTGAGTTTATATTTGTAATAAGGAACCCGATTCTGAGTGAGGAGTTCCATAAAGTTGGCTAGGTCCTGAAGAATGATCGTAGCCTATCCTTATATTCCGAGAAAAACTGACATCTTGTAGTATCGTGTTTATGGACTCTGTTGTTTTGCATTGATATCTACACGTATCGCTTTCTATTAAGGAGCCTTTGACGACGAATTTCATGTAGTTTCTTGTTGGAGCCACCTTAAATTGAATTGCCAGTTTCTGGGAACAATCTTTCTGAGGCAAGCCAATAGTTTGACGGACAACTGCTGACATATTCCATCGAGTGCTGAGGCTCGGAACATTCGCACTGATCGAGAAACGGGGACGTATCACTGATTAATCTTCCGTGACTGCTTCATTCCCAGATATCCAGAAATTTCGCCCTCCAGCGTCCATTTATCGCTTTACTCGCCGTAACGAACCCGTCCGTTTGCAGGTTAATGGTTCCAACTGCATTTGAATTCCTTTTGAGAAATCTTCAGCAACCTGTAACATCTGATTCAGCAGTTTCTTCCTGCTTCCCATTAGCCTTAGATCATCCATATAGAGTAAATGATTCAGTTTAAGTGTCGTCTTACCATTTCCTGTGAGCTTAAATCCATATTTGGTGGACTTTAACATGCAACCTCAGAGCAAGACTAAACTTCAGCGGAGACTCAAGGAATCGCTCGCAAAATTTCGTGTTTTATGTTGATAATGTCGGCATTCTGGATCGTTAATTTACAATTCTGTACACAAGGTTTCCATGGAGTGCCCGAGAAAACCAATTATGGATGGGCTTATTTTATATATATTCAGAATATATAGGAGCCGTTCATGTGGCACTGAGTCAAAGACCTTTTTCTAGTCGATATAGACCAGAAATAAATTGCTGTTCTTCTTGTACGCTTGATTTCATATGACGGCATCAATTATTGGTTGTTCTTTGCAGTGGGGCATCCCTTCTGCTACTCCGCACGGATTCCGTATCCATACAATGACTTGTTGAGCAATGCAGGAAGTTAAAACCTGATATAGTTTGGGCACGCATGTAATCTACCGGTACTTGGATGCATTAGCCTTATTATTAGAGTCTTTAGGCAGTAGTAATTCTCTTTACTACTGTAGTTTACGTAGCTGCATCAAGAATGTAGGCATTGCCAATGGATTTTTCAGAATCTCATTAACGAGATGAGTAAATTTTTCGTGTGTACTCCAAAGCTTTTTTACCCAGTAATTTTGCACGCTGTCTGGTCCATGCGCTTTCCAGTTGTATAAGTGTTAAGTAACATCGGTGAACTCTTTTATGTATATGGTTAGTAAATAATTTCGTTAAATAGTTGTACGTTTCAGCCAGCCTGTAGTGTAACCCGAGTTGCGAGCTGTTTACTTCAGAACCCATTCACATCACCCGTCGATTATTATTATGTTTATAATTATTATTAGTATTAATATTATTATCATTATCCATGCTAACTCAGCTTTCGCTGGTAACGATTTAGCCTTATTACCAGACTGAGGTATCCCATGATGTTCTGTGATAATCTGAGATCCTGAAGATTTTTAGGAAGATTCTTCGAAGTGATCCCTTCGGCCGAAATTACCAGTGGGATTGTGAAGACGTTAGTCAGCTGCCAGACGTTCCTCAGCTCTACTGCAAGGTTTTCATATTTTGTGACTTTTTCTGACTCAGTTCTTCTGATGTTATGAGATAGCGGCACAGCTTTGTCAATGATGTTTCTAGTCTCTCTCTCCTTATCTATGATAACGATATCCGATCTGTTGTAGTCCACTATTCTATCTGTTATTATTGGCCTGTTCCAATACAGTACCGCTTTATCTGTTTCCAAGACCGCTTGGGGCTGGTATTTATAATACGGTGAGCATATTTGAAGATTCGCGTCTACCTACCTCAATTTTGAGCCTTCACGCATGCGTACGTGCTATTTCATATATTCTTCGAAGTGCTTTTTTCTTGATTTTGGGCATTGCCATGGGTTAGATTGGGTTGGTTTAGGTTAGTTTTATTTGGTTGCGCCCCCAGAGCGAGCGGAGGGACACGCGTGGAGCTAATTATCAGAACGACAATACCAGGCTGCTGTCAAATGCGCGGGTTTGCAGGTCGAAAATTTGAGGTAGGTAGACGTAAGTTATTTGAAGGAGTCCGTTCTTGAGAGCCAGCTGTTGGTGTATGGTTTTGGCGTCCTAGGTATGCGCTATCTGCGAGTGATCTACAGTCTGCGATGATATGCTCTATAGATTCACCCACCACCCCACACTACCTACACTTGTCCTCTACGTCAAGTATTAGACAATGTTTTTCATAGTTGCGAGTCCTGATAACTCTGTCCTGGATGGTCATAAAAAATCCTTCGGTTTCTGGGTAGAGGTAACCGGCGCCGAGCCATGCTAGTGAGGTCGGCTTATCGACGTTGTCCACTTCTAGACTTCTTGGAAACTTACCATGTAAGGCTTGTTCCATCCAGGTGGCTTGATCTTCTGGCCTTGAGTTTATGTCGAACTCGAGATTGCGGTGTTATAGATTCAGTGACGTATATCCAAGATCCTCCTGGGTTGCTATTCTCATCAGACCATCTTCGGATCTTAGCAATTGTTGTCGTATGTTCTTCTCCTGGGTTCTGCACAACTTATAGATGTTTATCATACCTTGACCGCCGCTTGCTCGGGGAAGGTATAGCCTCCGATGCATTGGTGTGCAGGCATCGGCATTTGGTCATCAGTCTCCGGAATAGGCTGTCGAATACATTTAGGTACGCATCAGACCACTTAAGGATACCAAAGGTGTAGGTGAAGACATGCACTGCCCAGGTGTTCAGAGCGGTGATCTGGTTCTTAGATGAAAGTTTGGTGTTCAGAACCTAGAGAACGCTCTTCTTGTACTTCTCGGAGAACATATTCTTCAGGTGCGTGTGGTCCATATGTTGGTTCTGAGGCATTCCTAAATACTTGTATATATCTTCGGGATGTAAGTTCTCGATATCCTAGTATTGATCTTCTGGATTTCCACGGCACCCCTTTTGATGTTAATGATGGCGCGTTTATCAAGTCTAAATGACATGTTTATGTCCCCGCTGATGGTCTTAACGGTGTTAATTAGAGAGTGCAATACAGTCTGGTTCTCTGCAAAGAGCTTTAGGTCATCCATGTATAATAGATGGGCTAACCTCCGCCCGTTCCTGATGTTAAGTGTGTATCCAATATTCGTGTTGTTCAGTAGCATAGAAAGAGGATTCAGGGCCAAGCAGAATCACACAGGTGATAAAGAGTCTCCTTGAAAAATACCTCTGGATATCGTGACTTTACCAGCGTTGTTGTTGTTGACAAGGAAGTTGGTCCGCCAGGAGCTCATGATATGTTGGAGCACCGCTCTTACTTTCGGGCAAATCTTGTAAATCTCTAGTACCTTCATTAGCCAATCATGAGGGACCGAATCGAAAGCCTTGCGGTAGTCAATATAGCACACATTGAGATCTCTCTTCCGATACTCGACGCGCCGAACAGATTCACCAATCGCGGAAACAATTCGTCTTATTTTATGATTGAATCGACTCAATGTTTTGTTTTTCATTTCGATTTTTCTTATCCATAATACAAAAAATAAAAATAGAGTGTGTTAATGAAAGTTCCTATGTTTAGAATCAATGGAATAAAAAAAATAGAAGAATTATTGTATCCGTGTTTTCCGTGTTTGGTGAATCTGTTCGGCGCGTCGAGTATAGTCTGAACCTGTTTTATAACCATTGCATCTAAGGAAAGTTGATGTTTGCACGCGGCTGATCCTCGTATACAACCCTTTTGCTCTTCCTCGGGTATGTTGATTGTAGCGCAGTGTTCGTATATTCGTTAGTTGAGAAGTGACGTGAAGAGTTTGTATATTAGATAAAATAAGTTTGTATACTACCGACAGGCACGTGATTGCTCTATGGTTGCTCGGTATAGCGGGGTCGCCCTTTTTGAACGGCATGTAAGTGTTTCCCTCTGTAAGAAACGTGGGGAATTTTGAGGAATTGTCCAATGCTGCCATAAAATATCGAGCAAGGCTTGGTAAATAAACATGTCGGGAGATTTTTGATCCAAAAGTTGTGCTGTCCATCTGGTCCCGGCGCTTTCCAATTGCTGGCTTACCCGATAGCC